>CAUYON010056854.1:0-23777 GCA_963573935.1 Arctocebus calabarensis
TGTAGTCCCAGCTACGAGGGAGGCTGAGGCAAGAGAATCGCTTAAGCCCAAGAGCTGGAGGTTGCTGTGAGCAGTGTGATGCCACGGCACTCTACCCAGGGCGATAAAGTGAGACTCTGTCTCTACAAAAAAAAAAAAAAAGTAAGAAATGTTTATTTCAAATAGAACATGATGTCATTTTCTTTGTTTTGCTTTTTTAAAAAAATTTGCTCTGTCACCCTGGCTGGACTGCAATGGTGTGATCATACATCTCTGCAATGTTGAAATTTGGAGGTCAAGCAATCCTCTTGCCTCAGCCTTTCAAAGTGCTGGGGTTACAGGTGTGAGCCACTGCATCCAGCCAGCCTCATTTTCCTATGGAATGTCACAGCTGGTTCAGATGAAGAGTCAGCTTCAAATGAAAAAGATGGGAGCATTCAAACACACTCTCATCTCTTTCCTGGGAAAAGATGTAGCACAGAGGAATAGGCACACTGCAGAGTCAGAAAACTGAGCTGAATTTCTGTCTCTCTCTCTCTCACTAGATGTGTGATGTTTTCTGACTTCTAGACACCAAATTCTACAGGCCTCTTTATTTACTCTGAGAATTTAACAAGATTGCTTGTGTGAGGCCTATAGCACAGACTGGCACAAAATAGATACTTGAGGGATCACTAGTTCCCTCCCATCTGACCTTGGCTGTCTGACACCATCGCGTGGTATCAGACTACCATCTTGAACGCAGGAGAATCTCATTTATTAAGGAGCTTTATGAATGAAATGCTCATGTGTCCAAGAAAATCAGGCCAAGGGCAAGTAATTTTTATGGGTGGGAATTATATTCAGCTTATAAACCCCTCTAGGAGCTCACAGTCCGGTGTTTATTCCTAGAGAACAATAAATACGTTCTAATTGTAAAGATATTTATAAATGACAATGTGATTTAGCCTTATCTTTCTTTTCCCATCAGTTAGCTTTATCTTTATTTCCCCCAAACCACCGAAAAAGAGCATATGTTTTTCTTTGATTCTTCTATTGCTGATGCTATTGGGAAGTGTTACTTCCACTTTTTATGTTTTCACAATTTTCTTCCCTTAAGTCAAATATATCTTGGACTGCTTCCTTTAGTTTGATTAACTTGAGTTATTCTATTTTTTGAGTTAATATGATTAACTTGAGCTCTATTTTATTATCTTTAAAGAATGAGTGTACCACCAAAACTATCTCATTATTGTGAGAAAGGAACTCAGAAACTAAAAAAATTTTATAATCTCTTCTTCCTTTAGCTTATAGAAATACAGCCATTCATAGTAACATAGGTGCAAACATATTTGTATATGTTTCAATGTTTTGTAATCTTGTATATGTTTTAAATGTTTTGTCCCAAAGTGAGAGAAAGCGTGAGGAAAAGCTGATCAAATTAGTACATCTTATGTTGTTTGTGCCGATGTGACAATGTTGGTAAGAGATTTCTTTCTTCTAAATAAATACGACATAATTGATATCTGAATCTCATATACTAAGTCATAAATGTCTACACTGATGAACAGTTGTATTGATTTCATAGAAGTTCTTAATATATTCTGGATATGAGCCTATATCATCTTAATGGTGTTTTTTATACAGATGTTCTTTTTTATAGTTTTTAATTTGAAATAATTTTAGACATACAGTAAAATTGTACAAGTAGTACAGACAGTAGTATTGCAAAAATGGTACAGAGAACTCATTTATATCCTTCACCCACTAGCACCTAATGTTAACAGCTTACATAACCATGATAAAATTATCAACATCAGAAAATTTACATTGACTTATTAGCCAAAAAATATGTTTTGTTTAAATTTCACAATTTTTCTCTTAATTTCCTTTTTGTGTTCAAGGATCCAATTTAGGATTCCACACTGCATTTGGCTGTCATGTCCCTTAGGTTACTCCGATCTATGACAGTTCTTTAGACTTCCCTGTCTTTAATGACCTTGACACTTTTGTTGAGGATTAGTCAGTTATTGTGCCATCTTTTTCTTAATTTAGGTTTAGAGTAGATTGAAGGTAGGCATTTTTTGGCGAGAATACCATTGAAGTAATGCTTCCTATCATGGGTGATGACGTTGACAATTTTTAAAATTTTGATGTAGTCATATATATCTTTCTCTTCATTCAAGTTAGTACTGTTATGTCCTATTTAAAGTCTTTTCCTACCTGAAAGTCTTGAAGATACTCTTCTATATATTATCTTTCAAAAGCTTTATTGTTTTACATTTAGATCTACAATCAACCTAGAGCTGGTGTATGTGTGCGTGTGTCTATATGTTACAATTTAAAACGTGATTTAAAAAAAAAATCTTCTGAATATTATATTATTGTCTCATTATCCTAGAACATTTACTGAAAGCATTGGCCTTTCCCCCAAGGTTTTTCAGGATTACTCTTGTCATACATCAAGTTTGCACATGTGGATGAGGCTAGTGTTAGATGTTCTACAGATAATACCATATTATCATAAATACTATAACTTTATAAGACTTGAGACCCAGAAAAGCCAGACCTCCCACATTAATCTTCCATAGAAAGTTTGGGCAATTTTTAGAATTTTGCATTTTTAAAAATCAGCTTGGCAATTTCAACAAAGAAAAATGATATTCAGATTTCAGTTGGAATTGCACTGAATCTATAAACCAACTTGACAATAGCTAACATCTTAAAATGATGATTCACTCAATCCATGAGCACCAAATATTCCCCATTTATTTAGCATTCTTGAATTTCTTCAAATTCCTCCTCCTCACTCAATGCTGTTGCTATTTCTGTTTATTTTTTTTTTTTAGCCCTTCGAGTTGGCTACGTTGACAATATTCTAATTACTAATGGGTATTGTTTCTAGGGATGTATTGGCATTTGGAAGGTAAAGGGCATCTGTTATCTGACAGCTAACATTATACCTAAAAGTAAAATATTGAACTTGCTTTCACTACAATTAAGAATAAAGAAAAAATATCTATTCTCATCTTTTCTATTTAACATTGCTTTTGAAGTCCTAGCCAGTGCAATAAAGCAAGAAAAAAATAAAATGCATAAGGGCTATAAGAAAAAAGTAAAACTATCTGCACATAGCATGACTTTTTACTTCAAAAATTCTAAGGAATCTATAAATCTATACTACATCTATGTATTTCTCCTTGGACTTGAATAAATTTTTGCTTCATTTATTTTGGAACTCTTACTAAGAGCAACAAATTTAGAATCATTATATCTTTCTAGTCAATTGAAGTGTGCTTCTTTATTTCTAGTAATGTTTTCCACCTTAATTTTTATATTGATCAGATGTCTACTGCAAATATCCTTAGGCAAAATGATTTTCTTTTTGTCTTCTGGGTAAATACCCAGTAATAGGATCAAATGGAAGGTTTACTTTTAGCTCTTTGCGGATTCACCATACTTCTCTCCAGAGAGGTTGTACTAGTCTGCAAGTGTAAATGTGTAACCTTCTCTCTCTCCACATCCATGCCAGTGTCTGCAACTTAGGGACTTTGTGATATGTGCTGTTCTCACTGGGGTTAGGTGATATCTAGAGTGGTTTTGATTTACGTTTCTCTGATGATTAAGAACAATGAGCATTTTTTCATGTGTTTGTTCGCCATTAGTCTGTCTTCTTGAGAGAAGGTTCCGTTCAAGTCTCTTGCTCACTTATAAATGGGATTGTTTCCTCTTGTTGATTATTTTGGATTCTTTGTAGATTCTAGTTATCAGCCCTTTGTCAGATTCATAGCATTCAAATATCTTCTCTCATTCTTAAGGTTGTCTGTTTCCTTTAGTTGTTGTACACTTAGCTGTAAAGATTTCTAGTTTGGTCATATCCCATTTATTTATTTTTGGTGTTGCTACAATTGCCAAAGGGATATACTTCATAAATTCTTTTCTCAGGCTAATAGCATCAAGAATTTTCCCCATGTTTTCTTCTAGAATTTTTATTGTTCTCTGTTTTAAATTTAAATCTTTTATACAGAGTCAATTTTTGTCAGTGTTGAGAAGTGTGGGTCTAGTTTCAGTCTTCTACATGTGGCTAACCAGTTATTCTAACACCATTTATTAAATAGGGATTCTTTTCTCCAGTGTATAGTCTCTTTTTTTTAAGTGCTGAGCCACAAAAGAGCATCTTTTTTTTTTATAGTTTATTTACTCAAACATCACTTTAAAGTCACACAATTGAAATTGAATTTTCCTAAATTAAATGCACATATAAGGTTTTTTTTGTGGGGTTTTGTTGGTGGTAGTGGTGGTGGGTTTTTTGATTTTTTTTTTTTTTTTGAGACAGAGTCTCAAGCTGTCATCCTAGGTAGAATGCCCTGGTATCATAGCTCATAGCAACCTCCAACTTTTGGACTAAAGCAATGCTCTTGCCTCAGTTTCTCTATTTTTAGTAGAGATGGGGTCTCACTCTTGCTCAGGCTGATCTCGAACTCCTAAGCTCAAGAAATCTACCCACCTTGACATCCCAGAGTGCTAAGATTACAGGTGTGAGCCACCGCACCTGGCTCACACCTATATTATATGTTATAATCCCTTCACTTTAGGAACTTTTTACCCCCAATAGTCACCAAGCTGCACAACAGATCTCCTGATAAATATTTATACATTTAACTTATTCCTTATATATAACTAACATTTTATACCTTTTGATCACCATCTCCCTAAATTTCCCCCTTCCTATAAAAATTTCTACAATTCTGCACTATATGCCCAAAACTATCTTCTATCTGAGTTGGTACCTTCAAATCTCAGCTGAATAGTCATTTTCCAGGGCAAGCCCTCCCAAACTTCCCTGATTCCATTATAGCGAAGATATAGCTTACTCTAGGATCTGAGTACACAAAAATTAGTTTGTTTACCTCATTTTCTTTAAGTCTAACTAAATTTTACATTGAGATCTTGTCCCTTCATGCTCCCTAGAAAATTAATCGCTCATTTATTTGTTGGATGGAGTTCAGGGAAGTCCTTCCCTGTTGCCTAAAAATAGCAGATAGTAGAAGAATTCTGATACTTCAATCAAGGAAATGGGGACATGATATATGTAAGTCTTTGTTGTAGTCACTTGGATAATATTATTGTTCAGGCACCAACAATTCACTCAGAGTCAAAGAGTTTCAAGTCCTTCGTAAAAGGCTTGTTCATGGAAATCATTGACAAGCCTAGATCTCTGATTTTTCATATATAGTGCCCTTGGGGCACTCCACAGGTCCTGCTATGTCTCCAAGTACCTGCTACAGATTCTTATATACCTCAAGTTTTTCTGCTACTTGAGGTATATAATAATCTCTGTTCATTTTCTGGAGGAATGTGCTGTCTTAGTGACATTCTTTCCACACTCATTCTCTCAGCAAAAAATTCTCTATGAGTTCAGGCTTTTAGGGGAAAAAAGCCAAGGAAAAAATTGCCTTCAGGGCTTTCTGGACTTGGCCTTGCACACAGACATCCTCTTAAGTAAGAGATTGCAAGCATCTGGTTACCTTCTGGAAAAGAAGAAGAGGGAAGAAGGCAGCAAAAACACAATTCACAAAGTAATGTTGATAAATTATCAGGTTAAAAGTTTAAATCCTTCTATTTTTCATTTTCAAAGTACAGGTAAATAACTGTCCTTGGTAGCACCCATCACAGTTTCTATTTTAAATTAATCTATGTGATTATTTTATTAATTATCAACTCCACAATGTGGCCTCCCTGACAGCAGATAACATGACCAGTTTTAATCACTAATATAATCTTGAAACCTAACATCACATCTGGCAATGAACATTCAATAAGCTTGTGTTGAATTAATAACTCAACTAATAAACAATTAAGTAAAGAGTATTCTATAAGTTCCATCAGTAGAAAAAGATGTTTTTCTTTCTTTTTTTCTTTTTTTTTTTTTCCCAAAGGCACACCATCCATTTGCTGATATGGCATACAAATTTGAGTGCTGGTACTCATAGTCCGTCTGGGTGCTGTTCCTGCCAAGGAAGGTGGCCAACAATATTAGAGAGATGTGTCTGGGAACTTGCTAACAACACAGACTCACAGGCCTGACCCTGGGGAGTCCGGTTCAGTGGTCCTCTGTTTTGCTAAAATTAAATGTTTTGCTTTCTTACAGCTATCTCCTATATATAATCTGGTTCCAGTGAAAATAAAAGATGCACACCTAAAGAAACAAAATTTGGAAAGAGCCATTGGAGATTATGTCAACGAATTCAGTGAGAGAAATTGCCACCCATGTCAAAATGGAGGCACTGTGGTTCTTCTGGATGGACAGTGTCTGTGTTCCTGCCCATTTGCATTTGAGGGACTGGCCTGTGAAATCACCAAACGAAGACTTTAAGGTGAGAACAATTTATTTAATGTTACTAAAGACAAAAATATGCACTTTGGAATTGTTTATTTTGAAAACTATCCTATGTACAAATTGAATTAATTTGTACAAAACATCTAGATTTTTCATGTAAACAGAGGATAACAAAATAACTAAATAGTTAAAAGGGAAAAATGAGCCTTTAAGTATCATTTTGACATCTTCCATGTACCTCTACATATTAACATAGAATTATAAATAAATTGGCTCAACGCCTGTGGCTCAATGGGCTAAGGTGCCAGCCATGTACACCTGAGCTGGCAGGTTCGAATCCAGCCCGGGCCCGTCAAACAATGACGGCTGCAACCAAAAAACGGCCGGGCATTGTGGTGGGCGCCTGTAGTCCCAACTACTTGGGAGGCAGAGGCAAGAGACTCTCTTGAGCCCAGGAATTGGAGGTTGCTGTGAGTTGTGATGCCACGCACTCTATCCAGGGTGACAGCTTGAGGCTCTGTCTCAAAAAAAAAAATTATAAATAAATTATAAATCATAATTATTGTATTATTTTTTCATGATAAAAATATTTACATAAAAAGTTTACAGAAAAATAACATCCAACTACTATCTAGAATTAATAAATGTTAAATAAATATATGAGTATGTTATGTATACTTTATATATAGTTTATATGATATATGGTAAATATACATAGACTTATATACTTCAAAACCTATTTTTCAGAGAAAGAATAATAGATCCAATAGAATACTTTGTACCACATCCTCTCTCCTGCAACAAGACCTGTTGCCATTTCTCTTATATTAAGATACCACTATTTTTGTTAAACTGATGTGTATCTTTCTAGTACATATTTTTGCACTTATATTAAATATGTACATAACAATAAAAACATTTCATAGTGTTTTGTATATTTTTAAATTTATATAAATGATATTTACTAGATTTTTTGCATTTTTATGTTTTTTAGTATAGAAGAAAATTGAGATTCTGCATAATGTTTTAAAGTTAATCACCAAGAATTATTTTATTATTTATTTACTTATTTATTTATTTTTATTGTTGAAGATTCATTGAGAGTACAAAGAACCTGATTGCATTGATTGCATTTGTTAGGTAAAGTCTCTTACACTGTGTCCTGTCCCGAAGAGATGTGTCATACCCTATGACACCCCACTCATCTTCCTCCCTTCCTCTCCCTATACTCTCCTTTCCCCACGTCCCTCCTTGTACTAGGTCATCAATTGTCCTCACAAAAGAATTGAGTACATAAGATTCTTGCTTCTCTTTCTTAAGATGCTTTACTAAGAATAATGTAAAGCATAACCACTTCCATCCAGGTTAACACATCTTTTTTAGTGGCTGAATAGTATTCCATGGTATACATATACCACAGCTTGTTAATCCATTCCTGGTTTGCAGGGCATTTAGGCTATTTACACATTTTGGCAATTGTAAATTGAATGGTGATAAACGGTCTAGTGTAAATGTTCTTATGGTAAAAGGATTTTTTTTTCCTATGGGTAGAAGGAAATAAATGGTCTAGTGTAAATGTTCTTATGGTAAAGGGATTTTTTTTCCCTATGGGCCTGCAAGATCAAATGGGAGGTCTGGTTTGAGTTCTTTGAGGATTCTCCATACTTCCTTCCAAAAAGATTGAATTAGTTTTATTTTACTTTTTATAAGGAGATTAACTTTAGCCATGTTTCTCAATAATATGGTGACAAAATATGTAAGCCAGGATTTAATTTAAATGTTAAGATAATCGATTTATGAATATATGATAACTCCCTTTTTCATCTATCTAGAACATCAATCCAGTGCTTTGCATTCAAAAAAACATGTGTACTATCCAAAAATCCATGCTACTTGGTACTTCTGACTTCTATTTTCTACCTATTTCTGTTTGAGTGGAATATTCTGTTATTTTCTCTGTGATTTCTACACTTCTATTTTCTAATTTTCTAATTCTTGTATTCAACTGTGTAGTTTATCCTTTCACTGACCTATTGAGAAATAATTTTTCTAAAATTTCTCTTTGGTTCTTTTTTAAGTCTTTTTCTTTCCTAGCTCATTGGATTATTTTTCTATTTTTATCTCTTTGGATGCATTAAACACATTAGTATGGACATCTCTTTCATATTGCTCCAGTGTATATAGTTTCTGCAGTCCATTCCCTGCTAAGTCAAAGTCTACCAACTCTCATCGCATATTTTTCTGCCTTCATTACTCAGTGATTTTTTTTTATTATGGGCTTAGTCTTCGGTGGAAATTACTTCCTGTAGGAATTCTGTCTACAGTGAGTAATGAAAGTATTCATAGGGTTAGTTTGCTTCTTGGGAGGTCCTATTGTTTTCATCAATTTTTCTTTCTTTCTTTTTTGATTTTAGTTTCTTGCTATGACCAGCATTCTCACTGGTTTTAAATCAGTTTTGGTTTTTTTTTCCTGTTTTGTGCATGTGCATTTCTTGGTTTGGTTGGATTCCTCATTTTGTGTTTCATGAATAATGAAGGATCAAGTTCCCACCCCCAATATATAATATTTTCCTAGGTCTCTGGCTATCTTGCAGTTGACTTTTCACATCTGACCCAGGATGGTCTACCAGTTTCTTGCTCAGACATTAGAACGTGGTGAAAGCTCTCTTGCTGAATCTTTACCTCAGAGTAATTCTTCCAGGCATCCATTTTTCTATGGAAATATTCAGATTCAGCTTCTGGTTTACATTGAACCTACCCCATGATGAGAATGAAAACCCCACCACATCATCTTTCTTTCTCCATGCCATTTACTTAGCCTGGAATGCTCCCAACTTTCTCCTCCCTCATTTAACCCAACTTCCCTTTCCTTCTTTCACTTTCTGTATTTCTACTCCTTCTAGATCAATAGTTCTCAACCTGGCTGATCATTAGAATTACCTGTAATCTTCCTCTTCTTTTTTTTTTTTTTAAAGAAAATATAAGGTAAAAATAAGAGTAAAACAAAACAGATGTCCATCCCAAGCCAACTAAATCAGATGTGGTAGATCCTACCTGGACATAGTTCATTTTTTTAATCTACTGGTTTTTCTAATTTATAGCCAGGATTAAAACCTCTGTTTTGAACCCAGGCCATTTAGCCTCTCTTTGATAAGATCTTTTCTAATTTCTCCAGGAATCAGTTTCCTATCAATACTTCTTCAGTACCTGCACTCTGCTTTTCCAGCATTAATCAATTTAACTTTTCCTACACAAGATGAATAGCCCCTCTAGCATGGGAATGTCCCTTATGTCTTAAACCTCATTCTAGTCTCAGCACCTAGAGAGTCTGGCCTGTCATGGTGATATAGGATAAGGGGACAAATACATGGACGGGTGGATGGACCCAAAGTGAAATCCTAGTAATCATTAATCATTTGATTTGATACTCTTTTGTTTTCTCTAGGATTGCCACTCCCAACTCCCTACCAAAAAAAAAAAAAAAAAAGTAGAACTCTTGGTTTCCTTGAGCTCATATGGAAGAAAAAAACACGAGGACCTTCCAGTTTCAGATCCTTCCCCTAGAGATGATCTTTTTTGCCAAGTGAAAAGCAACATGGTCCATGAAAATCCTACCAACCTCAGAAGTCTCCTCTTTCTTATGTCTATAGTGCTTGTTTTCCTTCTTTCAACTCCTACAATGTTTCCATTTTTAATTCCCTAATGAGGATTCACCAATGAAATATGCCAGGACTGGTTTCTCCTATAGGCAATGCCAATTTCTTTCTAATAAAACAAAATTAAATTAAAAACAGAATGTTGTTTGAAAAGACTTTAAAGTGATTGCCAAACTACTTAGTATGATTAATATATTCTGCCTGTTCCAATACACATCTGTCCCGGCAGTGTAGCTCTCATTTATGTAGTCATGTGTTGTTTGGCTATTTGTTTATACATGCATACATTCATTCAGCAAATACACACTGAGCACCTAACACATGCACAGCACTTGACTGTAATTAGTCTCGGCTCTCCAATTTAACTCTACGTGTCCAAGGGGAAAAGGGTGTTGTATTTGAAACCCAAAAGTATTAATTTACTTAAAAATACATTGAATTCATGGAGATAGAGAATAGAATGATAGTTACCAGAGCTTGGGAAGGGTAGGGGGGAAGGGATAAAGAAGAGATGGTTAATGAGTACAAAAGTACACTTAGGTAAAAAAAAAAAAGAGAGATAGTATTTGGTAGCTCAATAGTAAAACAACTATAAACTATTGCCTCTCTTCAATCATATCTTACCACAAAACATAGTAATTTTACATGGTCCCATTTAATACCTAACCTCATGAATTGTATAAAGGTAAGGTTACCAACCTTAGAAGCTGGTTCGCATGGACTGTATAATTTTACCCATCAGATAACATAATATTTACCTAGGAACTTTTGAATAAGCTTGAGAACTCTAAAACAAGAAAGAAGGTAGAAAGGAAGAAAGGAAAAATGGAAGAAAGAAAGAAAAAAGGAAGGGAGGAAAAGAAGAAAGAAAAGAAAAGAAAAGAAGGAAGGAAGGAAGGGAAATAGATAAAAAGAATCCCAAAATACAAAAAGAAAAATGCAAAATCAAAATTAATGTTTAAATCAACAATATGTATTATATCAACTTCATTAACTATTATTATTAATAGAAATTTCACATATTTATAAATAAATGTTGTTAGTTTTTCCTACTTGGCAGAAATTCTCCAAAATGTATATGATTGCTGGGAGATAACAGTAAATAAATTACTTATAGTCAAATAATTTCAAAAGCAAAATTTGAAGATAATTTTTAAGGTTTTTTTAACAGAAAAGAAAAGTGTTACCAGTGAAAAGTGAATGCATTTTAATATATTATGTATGATATGGAGATTGTGCTCTAAAGATAAAAGTACCCAGGTCCTTTAGGGTCTTAAATTTGCTGTTGGAACTCAAGAGATGTTCTGTGTCCTGTCCTCTGAAACAGTGGGTGAATCAGAAAGAAGTAGGATTTGTTAAATATGTATAAATGCTGAATTCCACTCCAACAATCCATTATTAGGAGAGTTCTTAATGGAGAGCCTCTGGCTCAAGGAGGAGTTACTCCACTAACTCCTGAGAATTCCTTCCCTCCTTAGGAATTACAAATTGTCAAATAATAAACGAGTTCAACCTTGAGCAGACTCCTTCACTGTATTAGGATTTCTCAGAGTGTGTTTTATAGTAGAGAAGGGCAGGAACCCTGGCCCAGGCTCATTCTGATGGCAAGACCCTCCAACTTCTCACCAGAGGTGGTGTATCTGATAAAGCATTTCCAGCAGGGAGCACCATTGAGACATCAGAAACTGCCCAATAGCAAGCAGCACAGAGCAGAAAGTCTGGAGGCCTGTGTTGAGAGAGAATCATAGAAACTGGGAAAGATGATCATCTCCCAGCTACTAGGCATCACAGGGCTTAGCCTGGACTATTATTTGGAGAAAGCAGATGTAGCTTAGCCTGGGCAGATGTAATGCATTATAAATGCCCCTCACCCCATATCACCACCAATTCCAGGAAAGGGACAGAAGGGAAAATGGTCCTCTGAAGCCCAAGCCGTACATTCAAATCATTACACTGAGCTACGATACAAAGGAGCCATTATCAGAAGGACCTAGAAAAGCTAGATGGGACTGATAGGCAAAGGCAGCTTCAGGGCCTGGCTATGTTTTTACACTTCTCCCTTTGTATTCTCAAAACTCAGGTCACTTATTTATTCTGCTGATCAGAGCAGACAGTCAACATATACCTGTTGACTAATAAAGGTTCAAAGAGTGGGCTGGGATTCTCAACCTGGCTTTACACTGCTGTCTCATCTCAAGACCTTCTGATTATGTAGAGGGATACAATCACAGCAGTTAGTATTCCAGTAGTTATCTGAAAAACAATCCAAAGTGGTGTATCAAAGACTAGGTTCAGTTAGTTAAATTTCCTATTTTTTACAAAATGAAACTATTTTCACACATGCAACTCATGGAACAGTCCAACATCTATCTATCTCTATCTCTGCTGGCCCCCACCTCCTCCTGCCACTCCACCCCCACCTCATACCCATTACCCACTACCACAGTAAGAGCAGCAAAATGGCCCAAGAAAAGGGAATGGTGTGGCCATTTAGTGATGGGTAAGTTACTAAACCCTAAGTCCTAAAACATGTGTGTGTTTAGGGATATGTTGATTCATTGAGATCTTTCATATAAAATCTTGTAACCTAATTGAAAAGCAATAAACAATAGCTCTTACTATTTTTGTTATGCAAGGCTGCTAATCCTTTGAGATGTAGCTCTAGCATTAATGACATTAGACAACCAAGAAGGTGGCAGAGTAGCTTAGTACGCTTCTTTAAATAATGGGGGAGGGGGAATCAGTGAACAGTCTTAGTCTGTTTCAGCTTCTGTAACAAAATATATTAAATTGAGTGGTTTATAAACAACAGAAATCTACTTCCTATGGTTCTAGAGTCTGGGAAGTTCAAGATCAAGATGCCAGCAGATTCCATGTCTGGTGAGGGCTCACTTTCTGGTGCTCTTTCTTGCTGCATCCTCACATAGAGGTCGAGGCAAATGAGCTCTTTCGGGCCCCTTTTATAGGCACACTAATCCCATTTGTGAAGAAGGAGCCTCCCAGAGGGGCCCAATCATCATTCTTAGGCCTTACCTCTTGATCTCACACACTGGCACTTAGGTCTCAACAGGGAACACATTCTGAAAATAGCAAGGAGTTATTTTTTTATTGTGGAAAAATCACATAACATAAAACTTACCAATTTAACCATTTTGTAAGTAAATATTTCAGTGACATTGAAATATTTTGTTGTACAACCATTTCCTGGAATTTTTTGTCACTCAAACTGAAACTGTACCTATTAAACGTAACTCCCCAATCTCTACTCCACCAGGCCTGTTAAACAATATTCTACTTTATGTCTCTATGAATTTGACTATTCTAGGTACCTCATGTAAGTAGAATCATAGACATTTGTCCGGTTGTACCTGACTTATTTCACTTAGCAAAATGTCAGTGTTTCATCTATATTGTAGCATGTATCAGAATTTCATTGTTTTTAAGGCAGAATAATATTCCATTATTTATAAATACCACCTTTTTATGTCCATCTATCCACTGATGGATATTTGGGTTGCTTCTCCTTCTTGGCTATTGTGAATAAAGCTGCTAGGAATGTGGGTATGCAAGTATCTCCTGAGTATTTGCTTTCAATTCAATTTGGTATATATCTGAAAATGGAGTTACTAGTTCATATGTTAATTCTATGTTTAATTTTTTGAAAAATGTTATACTGTTTTCCACAGTGGTTCTACCATTTTATATTCCCACCATCAGGAGTTCTAACTTTTCCACATCCTGTCCAACACTTCTTTTTTAAAAATAAGATCCGTCCTAATGGGAGTGAAGTGACATTTCAGTGTGGTGTTAATTTGCATTTTCCTAGTTGTTAGTGATTTGAGCATCTTTTCATGTGCTTATTGAAAATTCATATATCTTATTTGGAGAAATGCCTAGTCAAGTCCTTTGCCTATTTTTTTGTAAATTAGGTTTCTTGTTTTGTTGTGGTTGGTCTGTAGAAGTTCTTTCCATATTTTGAATACTAGTCTCCTATCAGGCATATGATTTCCAAGTATTTTCTCCCATTCTGGGGCTTGCCTTTTCACTCATGTACAAAATGATTTTAATATTGATAAAATCACATTTACCTTGTTATTGTTGTCTATGTTATTCATATTATATTTAAGAAACCATTGGATCCAAATGTCGATGTCATGAAGTTTTTGCCCAAAGTTGTATGCTAAGGGTTTTATAGCTTTATTAAAGCATATGTTTAGATCTTTCATTCATTTTGAGTTAACTTTTTTATACAGTGTAAAGTAATGATCCAGGGAATTTCCAGTTCCAAACTGGTGCACTCTGGCTCCACTCCCCCTCATAGAAAACAAACAAAAAAACCACAAAGCCCTGAGATTATCACTAACGATAACCCAGAACTCAAATATGAGGATGGGCCAGTTCCTTGAGCCACAGAGAAGAGAAAAAAATTTCTAGCAGACAGTAAGAGAATTGGATTTCCATATCCACAACAACCCTGCCTCCAATGTGCCCTACTCCAAGTGTATAAAATTTTTCTCCTAACTCCTGATTTCTACATGAGAAAAAGTGAAATGAAGGTGGGCAACTAATTCCCTGTCTCTCATCATATACAAAAGTCACATCAAGACAGATTAAAGATTTGAATCTATGAAAATACTACAAGAAAATAAGAAAATGCTCCAAGACATTGGTCTGGGCAAGGTTTTTGGTGTAAAACCATAAAAGCATCGGAAACAAAAGCAAAAAATAGATAAATGGGATCACATCAAGCTAAATGCTTCTGCACAGCAAAGCAAAATTAACAAAGTGAAAAGACAACCTACAAGATGGGAGAAATATTTGCAAATTGTCCATTTCACAAGGGATTAATAACCAGAATTTACAAGGAACTCTAATAACTCAAGACGAAAAAAATCAGATAATCTATTTTTTAATGTGCCAAGAATATGAATAGGCATTTCTCAAAAGGAAACAAATGGCCAACAAATGTATGAAAAAATGATCAACATCACTAAACACCATAAAAATGCAAACAAACTGCAATAAGATGTCATCTCACCCCAGCTAGAAGAACTTTTATCAAAAACACAGAGAATAACAGATGCTGGTGATGATGTGGAAAGAGGGGAACCCTCGTGGGAATGTAAATTACTACAACCACTCTAAGAAAAAGTATGGAGCTTCCTCAAAAAAAACTAAAAATAGAAATTTTAGTTTCTATGATTCAGAAATTCCACTGAATTTGCTTTTTATCCAAAGGAAAGAAAAGAGGTATATGAGAGGTATCTGCACTTCCAAGTTTATTACAGCCAAAATTGGGAATCAAGCTAATCTCCACCAGTGGATGAATGGACAAAGAAAGGGTGGTACACATGGAATATTAGTTGGCCATAAGGAAAGGATGAAATCATATCATTTGCAGCAACCTGAATGGAACTACAGGTCATTATGTTAAGTGAAATAAGCCAGGCACAGAAAGACAAATACTGCATATTCTCACTCATACATAGGAGCCTAAAAAGTGGATGTCATGAAGATGAAGAGTAGATGCACAGCTAACAGAGGCTAAGAAAGGCAGGGGAGAGAGGAGGATGAAGAGAGATTGGTTAGTGGGTAGAAATACACACTTATATAGAAGAAGTAAGACCTGGTATTCAATAGGACAGTAGGGTGACTACAATTAACACTAGTCAATTGCACATTTCAAAATAGAATGGCTAGAAGAGAATAATTAAAATGTTATTAGCATAAAGAAAAGATAAATATTTAAGGTAATAGATATTCCTATTACCCTGGTTTGATGATAAGAACATATCACATGGGTTTGGCGCCTGTGGCTTAACAGGCTAAGGCGCCAGCCACATACACCTAAGCTGGTGGGTTTGAATCCAGCCTGGGCCCGCCAAACAACAATGACGGCTGCAACCAAAAAATGGCCAGGCGTTGTGGCAGGCTCCTGTATTCCCAGCTACTTGGGAGGTGGAGGCAGGAGACTCGCTTGAGCCCAGGAATTAGAGTTTGCTGTGAGCTGTGATGTCACAGCACTCTATCCAGGGTGACAGCTTGAGGCTCTGTCTCAAAAAAAAAAAAAAAAAAGAACTTATCAAATGACATGTATTCCCCAAATACGTTTGTCTATTATATAACAATTTCTTTAAAGATTTAATTTAAAAAATAAAGTAAGACTCCAGCTTCATTCTTTTACACATGGATATCCAGTTTATCCAGCCTAGTTTATGGATTAGTGATTTTTTTTTAAAGCCATGTGCTGGTTTCCTAAAATCAATCATCCTAGAAGGGACAAGAGAAAAGGTGGGGATGGCATTGAATCATTTGACTAATTACATTCAATAAATTTGTTTTCATAACCATATTGTAGGTACTCCTAAATTCTCCTAGTAGCATTATGAAGTAGCAATATTAATGTCCAAAATATAATATAAAATTTAAAATAGAAACATTTGTTTTCCTTTGACTACAGGGTAGATTGTCACTTGGTTACATCTAGGTATACAAATAATTTTGTATGTATGTACACTTCCTGTGTAATGAATTCTAAATTGAGGAAATAGAAGAAAAAAAAAAGACTAGGTTTGAGTAACTTTTCAAATGAAAAGAATAGAATCATTCCAAACATGGAAAAAAGAAGGGAGAGAGAGACTCAAAGAAAAGAGTAAAATCTAGACATGTTTTTAAATCAATTATTTTTAAAATACTTGAAATTATATTCTAAAAGTACAAAAAGTATGAGGCTTTACCAATATTTATCCTGTACTAAAAACAAAAAACACGCCAGGAAAATGAATGCATTTACATCTGCAATTAACCAACAGTGGGAAAGGAAAAGAAATGGTAGTGATCATTTTTCCCTTTGTTATCTTCTCTGGGTCTGTTAAATTCCATAGCACATAGTTTCTCTCCCAAACTTTGTGATCTAACCTTTCTGTTGAGAACAAAACTGGGTCTAAAAAAAGAAAGGAGGGAAAGAATGAAGGAAAGGAATAAAAGAGAGACAGAAAGAAAGGAAGGAAGGAAACAAGGAAAAAAAGAAGAAAGAACACAAGGAAAGATAGAAAGATACACTTTTCATATGGAACTTTTCTTTTATTCATTGAAGGACATACTATCATTAACAAATTGCAAGAGTACAAGCTAGCTCCATGAGGATGCGTGTCAGTTAAATCTGTCCTGGACACCCAGTGAAGCTCAAGGATCATGACTTGGATTCTGCTTCTGAGTCGACTACACAAGGAGGGAAGAGATAAGAAGCCATGAGAAGAAAACAGCAGAACCTGACAGATCAGCAGAGCCTCCTGAGTTCCCAGAGTCCTAAGGAGAGGGCAGATAATGGCCAAAATAACAAATGAAAATAAGCAAAGGAATACATAAACTAGACTTCTTCCATAAGCTTTGTTCTTTGTCTATTTGTTCTTCAATTTAATTAGTTTGATAAAAGACTTCTTAAGTAAAGTCTAGATTACTAGTCCACTGTCCTGTTTCATCAGTTATTTTGGAGTTCAGTAAACATTTACCTGGGACTATGTTCAGATTGTAAAAACAATTGTTCCCTCCCCTTCTTGAGTGTAAATGCAATTCACTCATCCTATTGAAATGTAATGCAAACTGTCCTTCAATCCAAAGGTGAATTAATTTTTCACTGAAGTTGATTAATAAATTATTCCTTCCAGAGCACTGATGTTCTGAAAGACTTAAAGCCTCCTTTCATCAAAAGTAGAAAATACAAGAGTGAAAAAATTTATTTTGTTTTTAAAACAAAAAGTGAAAGAGAAATAACCCAAGTGGTGGAAGTGCCCATTTCCTCCTGCACAACCTTCTTAAGCAGGCCAGTTCTTATTCTGCTTTCTTCCTGTAACTTCCCATTTGGTGACTCCACATCTAGCCAAACAGGAAGACTAGAATTTTGTTAAATGTCTACGAATATACTTTGTGAGTTTGAGTTGTTCTGCTGCCACAATCCAAATCCATGTTGATAAAAGAGACAAGTTACAAAATAATAATGTTTTAACTAACCTGGTTTCTAGTTTACAACCTAGAGGGGTCACTTAACATTTCTGTGCTTTAACTGCATCATCAAAGAGCAGCAGCAACATGGCCGTCTCCTTGTGTTTGGTAATGTTTCACCCACAGGTTTTGTACGTCTTCCCACAGATGATGAGCTTTAAGGGAGGCTGTACACATGCGGAACTATGCACAAACCATACATTGCTTTCATCAGATCCTGAAAGAAACCCGTAAGTCCCCAAATAGGGAATGTTTAAAAAAATAAAAGCTGATCCAGGATCTTAGGTTGAGAAAAGGAAGTATGAAAATTAGCACTTACGGGAGGGAGAGTAGTGGGGGAGCCAAAACCAATGCATCCAGTACGATTAGAGAACCATAAAAGGCAAACATATTAAAAGATCTTAATTTTGTTAGAGTCCAGAAAAAGGAAGAGATCAGTGGCCCTGCAGCAGAAAAGTCTTCCTGGAAAAGGTGAGTCTCAACATTCCTCTGTTCTCCTGTCTCGGGGGCCTTATCCAGGCATGTTCATGTTGGGCATGCAGAGTAGAGAATTATTTGTTTCTTCTCTAAACTGTTAGTTATTCGGGTGATAAAGATGAAATTGTGTAAGAGTTTATGATTATATATTTCTAACCTTCTTCTATGCTAACAATTTTAACCATTCTCCTTTTAAAGCCTGATAAAACATGCTTTTAGGTAATGATCATTAGTGTTACTTAAACTGTATATTAGTGCTCTCTCCTGTAAGTTGACTTTAGAAAGTGAAGTTGGGGCTTGGTGCCATAGCACAGTGGTTATGGCACAGGCCACATAGGCTGGCAGGTTCAAACCCAGCCCAGTTCAGCTAAACAATGACAACTATAATCAAAAAATAGCCGGGCATTGTGGCGAGCACCTATAGTCCCAGCTACTTGGGAGGCTGAGGCAAGAGAATTGCTTAAGACCAAGAGTTGGAGGTTGCTGTGAGTTGTGATGCTGCAGCACTGTACCAAGGGCAACAGCTGGAGATTCTGTCTCAAAAAAAAAAAAAGAAAGAAAGAAAGAAAGAGAAAGCAAAGTTGGGTTTCCCTAGCCACCCAATGCCTCTAGACCTCACAGTCCCAGCCTAACCACTACCTTCAGCAAGTATTGACTGGCAAGGCAGACTTATTGCCCATTGCTGAACAATAACTGTTTTCTAGAATGCAAATGTATGGAAAGAGAATGTATGCCTGGGTATTTAAGAGTTACAACCACTTTGCATTGCCTCGGCTCCCTCTCTCTTCCTCTAGCAGGAATAATTGCAGTACCGTACTGTGAAAACATAGCTTTATCTTTTTTAGATGATATCACTACATTGTCATCTTTGTTGCATTTCCTGTTTCACCTTCCTGCTCAGGGACTTACATACTAAGGATTGACTTCACAGGAAATATACTCACATTGGTGATATTTGAAATATATATATTTTTTAAATAAAGTGATTATGTTTCAAAAACTAAATATAAAAATCTATTTTTTTTTCCTCAGTATGGTCTCACTATGTCACCCTCAGTAGAGTGCCATGGCGTAATAGCTCACAGCAACCCCAACTTCTTGGGCTTAAGAAATTCTCTCGCCTAGCCTCCCTAGTAGCTGAGACTACAGGTGCCTGCCACAATGCCTAGCTATTTTTGTTGTTGTTATTGTTGTTGTTGTTGAGCAGACCTGGGCCAGGTTTGAATCCACTACCCCTGGTGCATGTGGCTGGTGCCCTAACAACTAAGCTATGGGCACTGAGCCATCAAACAGTGTTTTGGCAAAGCTGGGAGCTTTAGTCCTCACCTTTTTTCTTCAACCAAAATACTTTTTTATAAATATATGTCTTTGAGAGACCAGTGAATTTAATTCAATTAGCAACTAAAAATTACCTTCATACATGTAAGCATTTAGAATTAAGCACAAATTGAAATGGTAATACACATAAATGAATTAAAACTCAAAGTTCTCTTAACTAGAGACTACAATGTTAACTGAATAACTATTAATTTCTGTTTAATCATGTAATTTTTGTCCAACTTACTGCTATAGAGAGAAAAATATAGACTGACCAAGAATAAACAATCATTATGTAATATGTGATAAAAATATTTAATAAACTTGGTGGCAAACAGTGTCAGAGTGTCAGGGTTATTTCTGCCTATAAGACTAGCCTGGGGTGGCTTGGCACCTGGGACTCAACAGGCTAAGGTGCCAACCATGTACACCTGAGCTGTTGGGTTCGAATCCAGCCCAGGCCTACCAAACAACAATGGTGGCTGCAACCAAAAAATGGCTGGGCGTTGTGGTGGGCGCCTGTAGTCACAGCTACTTGGGAGGCGGAGGCAGGAGACTCGCTTGAGCCCAGGAATTGGAGGTTGCTGTGAGCTGTGATGCCACAGTACTCTACCCAGTACAATAGCTTGAGGCTCTGTCTCAAAAAAAAAGACTAGCCTGGGGCTCGGTACCCGTAGCTCAAGTGGCTAGGGAGCCAGCCACATACACCAGAGCTAGCAGGTTCGAATCCAGCCTGCTAAACAACGATGACAACTATAACCAAATATGGCCAGGTGTTGTGGTGGGCACCTGTAATCTTAGCTGCTTGGGAGGTTGAGCCAGGAGAATCGCTTGAGCCTAGGAGTTGGAGGTTGCTACGAGCTGTGATACCACTGCCCTTTACCCAGGGAAACAGCTTGGAGCTTTGTCTCAAAAAAGCAAAGACTGGCCTGGTGATCTGTTCGCCTTCTTGCTGGTATGAGTCACCTGCTCCTCTTTTAAGGCTCAGGCTCTCAAATTTGCATGCCCCTTAGCACCACCTGGAAATACACTGATGCCTGGTTTTCAAACCCAGAGACATTGATAAAAAACTCAGGATGAAGCACAGGGACTGAGATTTTTAAAAGCTTCCCAAGTGATTTTATGGCAGCCAGGTTGAGAACCACTGCTTTAACCCTAAGCTGTATCTGCTCTGTGATAATGTCTGTTTCAGCAGAAAGTAGATAAGAGGCCTTCTAGTGAAGGGAAAGAACATCTCCTTTGCAAAGCCTTCTTTTGGCAAATGTGTTGTATGTAAAAACATGCCTGGTTCCCATACCTCTGTCTTGCACTGATCTTCCTCCTTCATTTATTGTGCATTTATTATGTGCCCCTTGCTCTATGATTTCAGATCCCTGATGGCCCACCTAGGTTCTAACCACGCCTCACACCCTTCTTTGTAATATGCAAATGTTTCAAGGCAATATCAGGTTCTATCTCTGGAGCTTGCCCCTTCCTGGCTTTTTGCCTGCTCCAGCAAGGATGCTATCTATGTTTCTAATTATTTTCCTAATCATGTCTTAATTTTGAAAATCACTTTCATTTTAAGGAGTAAATAACAGGGCACATCTTTGTTGAAAAGGGGTTTTGTACACACATAGTAATAATTATAATGGTATTAGCTCAGCATTGACTGTAGGAATGTGGCTGTCCTACACTAAATAACCACTATCATACTTAAAACAAGATCTAGGAAGTTGCGACGCCAGGTTACGGAACCATTGCCTTTCCTTTGCAATGGGAAACAAAGATGACCTTCTGCCCTTGCACTTACTTTAGTATCTGGCTGTCTGTTCAAAATAAAAGAGCTAACTCTGTGTATCAGAATGTGTTCAGAGCAGTACTACTGATGACTGGGAGATCTGACTTGCAAACATCATGACCTTAATTTGAGCAAATGCAGTTCACCAGTGTTAAGAGACCGAGCTGTCTGATGCTAACAATTATCCCCAAACTAACACATAAATCTTACTTTTTAGCAAAATAAATGACATTTTATGACAAGCTTATAGCTATTTTCACCATTTAAATATTTTTACCATTTACATAGCTTTGAAGTTGTTGATTGCAATTATCATGATCCTTCTGTTCTTTTTAAGATAACAGTTATGTTTTTACGCAAGTGCTGATAGAAAACTTGAAAAAACTCAGAAAAGTACAAAAAAGAATTACTTTTATAATCATACCTTCTCCCAATCAACCACTGTTAACATTTTTTCATGTCCTTTATAGACAGATAGACGGATGGCAGATAAGAGAGAAAGACAGATACACATACACATACGTATTTCCAGAAATACAGATTTTATAGAAAACATGCTAATAATGTACACAGAATTTGATATCTAGGCACTTAAAAAAAAATTGTATGTCAGTCTTTTGGTCTTCAAAGTTTCACCTACAGCTGTTCTCACATTAGTAAAATGTAATAAGATAAACCTGGCCAGTTACACAAACGCTCCCAGGGCCGAGCTAGCAGGCAAATACAGCCTTATGCATATCAATGTGTGAAAGCTGGACAAACCACACAGCTCAGAAAAGGAAGTACACGCTGCAAGGCGAACTTGCACATTCACTGCCCGAGTCACAGCATCTTTGGGGTCACTGTGTGCCAGGAACACCAACTCTTCAGTAAAAATGGTAAGTAATTGATTTTATGACTCTTCTTAGCTTCCTGGCAAACATGCTAATCTTTTCTCCATAGAGCAGAGAGGGGTGGGGGTGGGGGGTCGGGAAGGGTGGTTCCTCACAGCCAGGTCCTGCCAGCGTTTGGAATTGTGCTTGTCTCATGGTGATCATGAAGCCGCTGAGTCTTTATTCTGCCAGTTGAGAAACTGTGGCTTCAGGAGTTCCCTTTTTGGATTGTAGCCTTCAGAATAGAGGAAGAGCTATGTCTTAGAGACAAAAACGAAAAAAAATTAAATTCCTTGCCTTTGCTTCTTAAGCTAGCTGGGTGCCAGAAACAGAAACAGGTTTCCTGCTATGAGCACTTTGGAACCCAGAAGAGGACTCTGGTGGCACCTGTGGAAAAACATTGCTGCTGCTGATTGCCATTTCAGTAACATAGCAGATTTTATAAAAGCACCTCTTGTGTTTGGAAAAGCAGTTCCTTATTTTAATTATGAGAAGGAACGAAGCCCAAATGATCCAAACTTTTGGAATAAACTGTGGTCTCAAAGTTCATTGAAAGTGATTATTTAGAGCATACTTAAAATGATGAGTGGGTTCCCACCCCCAGTGTAATGAAGTGTAACTAAACTATAGCATTAATATTCTGCTTCACAGTTTTCCATGATTTCTCTGTAAAAAAAATGAAATTGGCTCCCAAAATACAGGTGACATTCTTATGCTCCTGAGTCTAGAAGACAGCCAATTTTCTATTCCACACCACCTTTGCCCCCAACTCCCCAATCCCGAGGAGACTGGAAATTCCTTATCCCTTGTCTCTTTATGGAGGGGATTACTCCCTGGCGTCAGTCCCCGCAGAAGACTGGAGTGAGACAATGAGTCTAATACGTGCTCAGGATGGGGGTGAGAGTGCAGCAGACCAGACAGTGAAACAGGGAGGGCAAAGGGTTCACACGGGTGTCTGTGTGTCCATGCGGAGTGTGTCATCTGTAAGTTCGGGGAGCTCAATGTAGAAAACGTAGGTGGGAAAGAGTCTTGCCATGAGAAGGAGACTGCACAGTGGTGGAAGAAAAGGTAGCATGTGACTCCTGTGGGGCCACACCTGTAGAAGGCGGTCACCTATCCAGGTGGGACTTACACATTCCTAGTGTTTCCAAACAGGGTCTTCAGGTCCAGGATTCTTTAAAAACAGCTTAGTGGCTTAGTGCCATCTTCTTAAAAAACAAACAAGGTGGCCGGGCGTTGTGGCGGGCGCCTGCAGTCCCAGCTACTTGGGAGGCAGAGGCAAGAGACTCGCTTGAGCCCAGGAATTGGAGGTTGCTGTGAGCTGTGATGCCACAGCACTCTATCCAGGGTGACAGCTTGAGGCTCTGTCTCAAAAA
>CAUYON010056857.1:0-21949 GCA_963573935.1 Arctocebus calabarensis
GGATCAAAAATGTTTTCATATAGTAAATGAGAAAATCTCATGAATGTTATGTCAATCAGGTTGATAAAAATATCTCAGATTGCATGTGAAGCCCCCACACTGTACCCCATGATTGAACTAATGTACACAGCTATGATTCAATAAAAAAAAAAAAAAAAGTGAGTGAGAGAGGGACAGCTCAGATCTCTAGGTCAGCTTCTTGATTCCAGGTCAAGTTCACATGTTCTTACAACCATCTTTCTTTCTCTTCCTCAGTCTCTATTTGTTCCACTCTAAAGGCCTAACCAGCACTCCTAGGATTTTTTTTTTTTTTTTTGAGACAGAACCTGAAGCTGTCACCCTGGGTAGAGTGCTATGGCATCACAGCTCACAGCAACCTCCAATTCCTGGGCTTAAGCGAGTCTCTTGCCTCTGCCTCCCAAGTCGCTGGGACCACAGGCACCCACCACAACGCCCAGCCATTTTTTGGTTGCAGCCATCATTGTTGTTTGGCGGGCCCGGGGGCTGGATTCGAACCCACCAGCTCAGGTGTACATGGCTGGCGCCTTAGCCCATTGAGCCACAGGCGCTGAGCCGCTCCTAGGATTTTTAACACATCTAGATGTCATAGCTAGAGAGATTCTTTTGGGTTAGGGATAGCAGGTATGCTTCAGTTTCGTACGGAGTTTGGGGATAGGAATTAGATGTGGAAGGAGAAGGCTGGACAGAGGCATTGCCCAGGTGGTTCAGGCTCCTATTCAGGTGTGTTCTGGCAGGTTGGAGTGAGCAGGCAGCTGGTGCATGGATAAGGGACACTGAGGACATGGAGAAGGTAGATGCTAGGGACATTTATTGAGCACCAATATGTGCTGGCTGGAGGCTGCGAGTTCTCAATCCTCACATCCAGCCAACTGTGGATTAAAAATATTTGAAAATGGATAGATAGAATAATAAATAACACCAATGCAACAATAAAACACAAGACATTTAAAAATACAGTGTAAGACCTATTTAAGTAGCATTTCCTTAGTATTAGGTAGTATAAGTTATCTTGTGATAATTTAAAGTTCTCAGGAGGATGTGAACAGGTGATATGCAGACACTGTGCCATTTCACGTTAGGGACTCGAGGATCTGCCAATCCTGGTCTCCTCAGAGGCCTGGAATGAATCCTTTATGGATACCAAGAAACAGTTGTAGTCCGGAATTAACTGAGGCTCGGAGAAATCCAACGAGATGCCCAAAGTCTCACAGTCACCATATGCCTATACGAAAACTGTGCTCACTAATGATGCAATTTCAGGGACAGGTTATTTCCTTTAAATCCTTTTTTTTTTTTTTAACAAATGAACAATTTATTAAGAATTAAACCAGCCTTGCCCCGAAGGTATTAAACAAAGGTATGATGTGATACAGTACAAGCAAGAAACTCAAGATAGGTATAAAAGTACTACTCACACAAAAACTTAAATTTCACCTCAAAAAACATCACAAGACAAAAGAGAAAGCAATTTCACTGTTATAAAATAAGATACTTCATGCAAAGTATTAACTCTGCCCCCCCAAAGATGTTTTTTAAGGTCTATAGTGGGCAATGATGGTGCTCCTTCCCCACCTGACCTTTTCTGTGTGATGGCCTCCTGCTCTGTCCCCATCACTGCTCCAATGGCCAGCACCTGCAGTTCTTCTTTGGAGGCCACCTTGGGCTTCTACTCCCTCACCTCCCATAGATGGGAAGAACTGAAAATGCCTGTCTGCTTCCCACTTTCACCTTGGCCACTAATCTGATGGTCAGGTTGAAGATAATGAACAGTAAGAGCACTCACAGTGGGTTGGGGCGAGGGTGAGGGGGAACTCGCCTCCGATGTTCCTTGTGGGATCAGGACGACATGACTCCTGAGTTTGCCTGAGATCTGCCCTGTCGCCTCTTCTCCTTGCCAGCCCCCGGCCCCCACTTTACCGGTCTTCCCTGGGAGTACTTGCTTAATAAACCACTTGCTCATAAATCCTAGTCTCAGTTCTGTTTCTGTAGAACCTGGTCTAAACTTTTTTTGAGGGTGGTGGAAAAGGAAGGGAATGAGGAGGAGAGTAGAGAAAAGACAGAAATGGGCACCACTCGTACGCTTAACTGTTGCTTTTATGTTTAACATTACAAAGATAATATGACATTCATGGTTTGTAAAATACTAAAGTAGACTGGGGAGATCACAGAGATTGGAAGCTTTAAGCCCATAGTCTTAACTTAGCTCATTATCACATTTGATCTACACAGTTTTTTTTAATTTGAACTCATATTCAGCATTTCAAGCTTACAGTAACATGAAAATCCCTATTTCTGGCTCATCTTCAAAAATGGACATTTGGCCTGCATGATTGTACGGCAGTAATCATTTGGAGCTAGGTCATGGCTCACAATTAAATAATATAGTAGTCAAGATTGAATGGACTCTGCTGAAACAGCAAATAAAATCCTAAATCTTAGTGGCTTAATCCAACAAAAGATTATTTCTCATTCACTCAATGGCCATGAGGGTTGGTGATGGCTCTACTCCAATCAATGACTCAGGGATCCAGGATTCCTCCTTCTCGTGACCCCCCATATCAACAAGTGGCATCCAAGGTCAGTGTGGAATGACTCTTGGTAGCATGAATTGTCATTTTTCTTCTGCGTTCCATTGACCAAAACTAATGCAGTGGACTGAAGCCAGTTGCAAAGGAGACAGAAATGCGTGAGAGAGGACATAGCACAGGAGTCTCTTCCATAGAAGAACGTGTGTTCCCTGTTTGCAAATTATCTATAAACCTTGTTATCTCCCTGCCACTGACATTTATTTGCCATTTATCGTCTTACACAACCTCTTCATTCATGACAGCACTCCGAGTTAAAAGAAATACAAGAAATCAGAGAATCTTTGGATCCCTAAGACTACACCATTTCTCTCTTCAGAAGTGACACATGTCAGAATTAGCCAGAAGCTTTAGGCAGGTCACCCTGGGGAGGAAAAAGCCCTCCCAGCCCTTAGACAAGTCACTAACCAGATACAAAGCAGAGGTGATACCCACTTGTTTCCACAGGCCACACCTATCACCGTCAGCCTATTTCCATCTCAACAGATACTTGGCAGCTGGGAAAAGAACTTTTTGAACAGATCTGTTTTTTTCTCTCTGATATCACCCAACACCTTCCTTCCCAAAACCACTTTGTAAAAAGGAGAGTGGGTCTTCACCAGGACACAAAACTTACTGAACACAGAATGTAGTTGAGATTCCCCTTGTGGCTGACATGGTTTTTGTGGGCTAGCTAAGAATGAAACTAATACTTAAACCTGATGTTGTAGGAAATGATATTTCAAAGGCAAGATACCAAATGAACAGTTCTTGCAATTATTGTTTTATAAACTAGAAATTTCCTGCAGTGGATGATCTGAAACTGACTCATTAAATCAGGTATCATTTTTCCCCCTGATACCCTGCATGGAGGTGACATTCCAAACTCCTTCAGGATAGAAGAAGCCTGTAGTAACCAGTTAACATCAGTCAAAAAATGGGCAAGTCAGTAATCCTAACACTCTGGAAGGCTGAGGCGGTGGATTGCTTGAGTTTGGGAGTTAGAAACCAGCCTGAGCAACAGCAAGACCCTATATCTATAAGGTATGGTGGCGCATGCCTGTAATCCCACTTACTTGGGAGGCTGAGGCAAGAGGATTGCTTGAACCTAGGAATTTGAGGTTGTTGTGAGCTGCAATGACACCATGGTACTCTAACCAGGGAGACAGAGTGAGACTCTTTCTCAAAAAGAAAAGAAAAGAAAAGAGTGTCAGAGGCATTTGCTACTTCTGCAATTGCAAACATCCTCTACTAATATGCGTGTAAATTAAAAACTTCTACAAGTCACTTTTATAAAAGGTAAACTAAAACAAATAATATAATTTAAATAATAACTTTTATTTAATCTCAGCTTGTAATCAGTATAAAAATACTGATTTTTTTTTCTTTTTTGTACAAAGTCTTCAAAATCCAATGTGTGTTCTGCCATTTTAGTATTCCTTAGTTTGGACTAACCACATTTCAGAAGCATAATTGCTCCAAGTGGTTAATGGCATCCACACTGGCATTGCAGATGTAGACGTCAAATTAGGAGTTACAATATAGAACACTTAAATATTAAAAAGGATTTAAGAATCCAAAGGAAATCACAACTCAGTATAGCTTAGTAAAGATGATCATTTTCCATAAACCTTAGCAACCAAGGCCAAGAGATTGCTAATTAGAAGAAAATGAGGATTCTGAAAGCAAAATTGTACTACAAGTTAATTAGGAAGGAGAGTATCTTGGTTTCGGATTCCTCCCACCTCTGACTTGGAGGCAAGGACTTGGTGCAGGCTTTTTCTCCGGGAGGTGGTTCCAGAAATCAACATAAGAGAACTGGAAAAGTAACAATGCAGGGGTGGGAGGGGTGAGGCCCATACAGGATACTTTGATGAGAGGGTCACCACCATGGGCAGATGGGGCTCAAGTCTTTGGGGGACTTTGTAAAGACCTAAGTAGAGCACACCTCATGGTGTCCCCCTGATACCCCATAGTATGCCCCATAGTATCAATTGGTTGCCAGACAACGGGAATTTCATCATGGTGGGTGCTGGATATTTTTATCTTCCTATAAATATTCTTGAGCTTCGTTCTATGCTGAAGTTGAATTACTTGGAAACAGTTTAATTCTTCCTGGTTTTGCTTTTAAGATTTCTTAGGCAGGTCCAGAACTCTAGTGAAGATGCATTTGGCAGACCTAGAGTTAATTGCTGCCTGCTTCTGAGGCAAAAACCCTTCTGACCTGTCTACCCAATTATGAGCGTTTATAGTTTGAGATAGTGGGAACAGGCATGACTCCCAGCCTGTGTGAGCACTGAGGATTGTTCCTCTCAGCTTTTTGGAAGGGTCCTTTCCTGGATCTCAAGTTGTTTCAATTTTCTCACACACACATGCTGATCAGTACTCTACTGATCCTGTCTGTCTGTCTCCCCACCCACACCGTAGTTGGTACCCAAGTTCTATGAGCTCCAGCTGCTTTGGTCTACCCACACTCTCAGCTCTTTCTCTTCAGCTCAAGGAGTTCACCACCATCTTGAGTTCCTCCCCTGGACAGTACAGCCTGGAAACTCAGAGTCGTAAGCTGGGGCTGTCAGGTGACTCATCGCATTTCTTGTTTCTTGTCTCTCAGAGGTCACTGTCCTCTGTTGCTGGATGTCCAGTATCTTGAAAACTGTTGATCTATATTTTTTGTCTTATTTTTCTTTGTTTTCTTTGTTATTGTTGTTGTTTCTGATAAGAGGGTCAGTCCAGTCCCCATCACTCCATTGTGGCCAGAAACAGAGGCCCCTGTGTTTTCCCCAACAGGCTAATGCCTTTCTCAGCTCTTGACCTTGGCTGGAGGATGAGCACATGGCTTAACTTCCAAGCATCTGGTGGAAGGCTCCTCCGTAGTGAGTGCCCTCAACCCTCTGCCTTCCAGTGTACATATGCATGGACGAGCGTCGTCCTGCTCATCGGGGACACGCTGCGAGCACGTCACAACTTCCACATGATGCCCACCAACAGAGAAAATCCTTTCTTTCAAAGCGCTTCATGTGATTTCTCCTTCTTTCCATCACTGTCAGCAGAAGCTGATTTTTGTCTCAAGGTTGTCCTCCCAACAATACTGACGGGGAATTTTAGCTCAGGATGGTGCGTGTACTGGCGGCTCCTGCTGAGACAGACCCAGTGACGGAGGTTGCCGCAGTCCTCACTTGTTTGCCCTGTCCCTGCTTGTCACTCTCAGCCATTCAGTTCGTACGGTGCCTCAGCCAAATTAAACCTCCTGTGTGTCGCAGACCCGTATGACTTCTCTGCTTAGACTGCAGAGGATGTGTTTCCAAATCCACTCGCAACAGATCTGACGTGCTTTCTTGCACTTAGTCCTTCATTTATTTCTCTGTTGGATTCCTACTTCTAGGCCCAGGGAAGGCTGGAACTAGCCTTACTGGGTTTTGATTCCTATGTCTGTAATTAGTCCTTGGCATAAAATAGGTATTTGTTGAATAATAAATGAATGAATGAATCATAGTTAGACAAACGCAAATCTCCACATGTTGGCTACTAAACCTCACTTTGAGCTGGTGGACAACTCATCTATTTGCATGAATTCCAATATTTTACATTTCCAAGCTAATGGTTCATCTGGTGCTATTCTGTCACTTAGCCTTCAAGAAGTCTAGTATAAAAGAATGCGCCATGGTAACGGCATAGAATATCTCAAGAACACTTAATGCAAAGATGAGCACCTCCTGGAAGGACTATCAGGTCACTGTCATCGTACCACCATCACCCACGGGCTTCCTGAATGCTGAGAGCTTTAAGTGGCTCAGTTAAGTTCCCTTTCACTGTTCTACCTGATTAAATACTCAGAGGCCTTGCATATGAAGACACATCTTCATCATTACACTCTGCCGTCTATGTCTATAGGGTCCACATCTCCAGATTCAACCACCGTTGAATTGAAAATATCCAAGGGGAATAGACAACAATAAAAAATAACAATACAACAATAAATAATACAAATAAAAACAATACAGTACAGCAACTATTTATATAGCATTTATATTATATTAGGTTTTGTAGGTAATCTAAATATGATTTTAAGTATTAGGAAGGATACGCCTAGATTATAAGTAAATACTACACCATTTTAGATAAGGGACTTATATAACATCTTTGGATTTTGATATCTGCGGGGGTCCTGGAACCTACGCCCTGAACATCCCAAGGCATAACTGTGTTTCTATTTTAAACATCAGGAAAATGAGGTTCAGAGTATAAAGAAACTTCCCAAACCCATTGGCAAAGAAGGCTGGAATTGGATCTTCACGTCCAACCTAAAATTTTAACTTTCTCACTGGGAAAGGACAAACGTGCCACGGTGTTTGGTTACTAGAACAGTGGATCTGGGAACTCCTGAGCAGCTGCCACCTGGCCTGGGACCAGGGTTTGGACTATCTGAAGGCCTCTAATGAAGGGCGGTGCAGTGTGAACAGTTAGTCATGCTCAAAGCATCTGAGGGACTGAGCTATGTTTATCCGGACCTGGCAATTCCTGGGTCCAAACCCTGGAGGGGTCATCTTTTGCCAGGGAATGTCCCTGTGATGTTTCTCCCCACCCTACTCTGTGCGCACAGGTGGTGGGGTGGCAGTTGCCTGTTCTGCTGCTCTCCCAGGCAGGTTCCCAGGGATGTGGGGACACACAGTTCCCATCCAGATGCTATAAACACCTTCGCACTGAGTAGTCCTCCCAGGGGCACACTGCGGCTGTGTGGCTTCCCTGCACGTCCAGACCTGTTCCTGCGCAGTCTGTGCCAATTTGTCTTGGCCACAAATTCCACACACAGGCTGATTGTGGTTCTGCGTCCCAACCCCGGTCTCAGCGCACTTGAGCACAGAGCTCAGTGACAAAACAAGAGTGGCTGCACCATACGGCTCTTGGTCTGGCGGCAGTGGGGGTTCCCAAGCTGTTCACCCCTGCCCAGGCCCTCCCGTGAGTGGGATGGGTCGTGAGTGCCACCAAAAGCAGGCCATCGCCGACAAGCCCACTGACTTGGTTTTATCTTTGACCTTTTATCTCGTGTGTGAGTCTGGTTCCCTGTTGCTGTCTCCCAGTCTCCACCAGCCCCGTGCCATGAGACGTCACAGTGGGCAAAGGTTCCCATAACTGAGCCCCACAGAGGGATGCGCATACAACAGAAATGTGTTTTCTCACGGTTCTGCAGGCAGGACTCCGAGGTCATGGTGTGCACCCACCAGTTTCTCCTAAGGCTTCTGTCCTTGGCTCGCAGATGCTCGACTGCTCCAGGTTCTCACGTGGTCGTCCCTCTGTGTGTCCTCGCCTCTTCATCATATAAGAATGATGGTGACATCGGATTAGGTCCCCCATATGACAGTATTTCCCCTAATCGCCTCTTTAAAGGCTCTACCCCCAAACACAGGTACACTCCGAGGTGCTAGGGCTTAGGACTTTAATGTATAACTTTATTTGGGGGGGACACAATTCAGACAGAAACACTCCCATACACATAACGGTGTGGTGGGGCCTTGGCAATTAATGAAGGTTCCGCAAGGAATGGGGACGTTTGGGGGAAGAAAACTACAGTTCAGATCTGTCCTCCCTCCCCCCAAATGGATTGTCCTCCCTCCAGAGCAGTCTTGGAGTTTATGCTTCCTCTTTAGTGAGAAGGGCTGCATTTCTTTGCAATCTTCACCTGCTAAACCTTATCCAGCCCACCACTAACTCTCCTGCTCTCCCCATGCCCCCGCTCCTTCCACAGACCCCACACCCACAGCTAACTGTGTCTTCCAAGGCACAGCTCGGCTCCTGTCCCTCTCGCGTCCTCCAGGACTAGTCGGGGAAGTCTGGATGACCCCACTGTGGGGCTCAGAGTTCCTTCCCAGAAACTGCCCTCCAAGAACCCTTTGCTTCAGACAACTGGAAGACTCACCAGCGTCTTCCTTATCCTTTCTGCCTGTCACGATCCCTCCCATCCATCCGGTGCCCTCCTTTTAATCCCACCTCCCCACTCAGTTTATCTGATTCAATAAAACGAGAGTGTGCACTGGCGCCTCGGGCTGGCACGTGCGTTTGCTTCCTCTTTCTCCCTTCTGCATGTCCTTCCTCCTCACACCATCGACTTCGCCTTCTTTGAAAAACACTGGTTCTGCTTGGTGGTCCTTAAAATCCCTCCTGTGACCCATCCAGCGCAAGAGCAGCCCTGTCTCCTCGCCACTCGTAATAATGTGCCTGGCACATTGCCTGGCCTTTCAGCATCCAATACAAGTTTAACTGGGTGCAATTGCAGCCCCTTCTTCTCATTTATTTACTCACCTGCTTATATACTTGAATTGTGGTAGAATACAGATGACGTGAAGTCTAATGAAGTCTACCACCTTAACCATTTTTTTTTCTTTTGACAGAGGTCTCAATCTGTCACCCTGGGTAGAGTGCCGTAGCTTCACAGCTCACAGCAAAACTGTAACCTCAAACTCTTGGGCTTAAGCAATTCTCTTCCCTCAGCCTCCCAAGTAGCTGGTACTACAGGCGCCTGCCACAATGCCGGGCTATTATTTTGTTGCTGTTGTCATTGTTGTTTCTAGCTGGCCTAGGGCCAGGTTCGACCCCGTCAACCTTGGTGTATGTGGCCACTCCCTATCCACCAAGCCACAGGCACTGCCCCACCGTAACCATTTTCCAGTGCATGGTTCAGTGGTGTTAAGTACATTCACGTTGTTGGGCAACCACCACAATCTGCCTACAAAGCCCCGTTCTTGTCACAAAACTGAACTCTGTACCCATTAAACAACAATTCCCCACCAGGCCATGGCAGCCTCCATTCTACTTTCTTTCTCCCTGAATTTGACGACTCTTATGTTCCTCCCAGAAGTGGCATCAGACCACAGTTCTTCTGCGATCGACTTATTTCACTTAGCATGTGTTCTCAAGGTTGAGCTCTGTTGTAGCCTCTGTCAGAATTTCCTTCCTCTTGGAGACTGAATAATGCTCCACATGCCACATTCTGTTCACCAATTCATGCGCCCATGGGCATTTGGGTTGCTTCCACACTGTGGCTGTTGTCAAGAATGCTGCTATGAACGTGGGTGTATTTTTAAGTCATTGTTTTCAATTCTTTTGGATTTATGCACCTAGAAGTGGAATTGCTGAGCAGTATGGAAGTTTTAGTTTTTACTTTTTTGAGGAATCGTGATGCCGTCTTCCATAGCAGCTTCACCATTTTATTTTTCCACCAGTGCATGAGCATTCCAATTCCTCTACAGACTCACCAACACTTATTATTTTCTGGGTTTTTATAGTAGCCACCCCAGTGGACGTGAGCCAGCAGCATAGCATGATTTCAATTTGCATTTCCCTAGTCACTAGAGAAATATTTTCATGGCCTTATTGGCCTTATGTATTTCTTTGGAGAATGTCTATACAAGTTCCTTGACCATTTTTTAACTGGATTGTTGCAGGAGTTCCCTATAGATTCTCGATAGTAACCTCTAATCAGATACATAACTTGCAAATATCTTTCCCCATTCCATGAGTTGCTTTTTCCATATGTTGATTGCGCCCTGGATGCACAAAGTCTCCAGTCTCCATGTGGTCCAAGGTATCCAGTTTTCCCTCCATTGTCTGTGGAGTTGTTGCCCCTTCTTTGGGAGCTCAGCACCACATCCACATCACCACCACTGTCTTCTGAGGCACTAACGCTCGTGTCTGCCAGGAGGAATATTTTTCTCTTCCTTTTCACATTTGGCCCGTAGAAGAGTGGATTTTGCTCTCTCCCCCTGTCAGAGGACTAGTGAAGAGAACATGTCCAGGCCTTTTCTCTCTGCATCCCTCTGGGATCCTCCCTTTGGAGGGGAGCAGGAATAATCTAACTCATCAAATGTTGGCACTCACTATGTCTGTTTGTGAAGAGGGGTCACTGGGTCAAGCCCGCACCCATGGGCCACCTACACTGTCTGGTGTTTTCAGTGGCTTCCTAAAGCATGTCCATCATGGCAATCCATGGGAGTCAGTGAGTGTATCAGGAATCTGCTCCAGGCCTCTTTTCTCCCCCTGTCATCCTTGGCACCTGAGGACATGGAAGCCTGGGTTTCAACTCTGGGGTAAAGATCAGGAAGGAAGAGACCCCGTCCTGTTCCACCTCTGAGAGAACTATTCTCAAATCCACATGCCATCCAAGCTGTGCATGGGCATACCAGACTCTCAGTTGGTACATGCAATGATCCACTGAAAAGGAAGCATGCTAGTGAAAATGTTTCTCTGTTGCTTAATGAGAAGCAGGAAGAGGAGAGAATGGTCCTCTAACTCACTATTCATGCCATGGAAATGGGTCAGAAGCTAAAAGGGGAGAAGGTCCATTTAATGGTTGGGGCAGCTCTTGCATAAAAGAAAAAAAAAACAGTTGGATTCTGGGCTTGGTGGCACACACCTGTAATCCTAGCACTCAGGGAGGCCGAAGAAGATGGATCGCCTGAGTTCAGTTCAAGATCAGCCTCAGCAAGACCGAGATCCTGTCTTTACTAAAAATAGAAAACTAGCCAGGCTTCATGGGAGTCACCTGTAGCCCCAGTTACTTGGGAGGCTGAGGCTGGAGGATCGCTTGAACCCAGGAGTCTGAGGTTGCTGTGAACTATAATGACCCCATGGCATGCTAACCATGGGACAGAGAGAGACTCTGTCTCAAAAAAAAGAACAAGACTGTTGGGGGTATTGAGACAGATGCTGTCTGACAGGTGGAGAGAACAACCAGGTTCTCTGGAGGTCTCAAGATCTTTGGGCTCCTTCCCAAATCACTTTTCCAGATTGTTCTACATTTTCTGACAATGGAAGAGGTAAGGTAATTTTAAAGTTCTGCGTTTATTATTTTTCACAAGTCACTCAAACTTCCAGGATTTCCAGCATATGCGCTACCTCCTGTCTAAGCACTTTACTGAGGGGTATCCTAAACATTTCAGAAATACTCTAAACTTAACTTCCTAGTAAATTACCTTCTTAATCCACCTGTGCAATGGAAAAACCTTTCCCACTGAAGTTTGCAGAAAATGCAGTATACCTTAAAATCAACTTTATTAAATACATCCATTCTGTACAGTGAAGTCTATCTTAATTCACTTAGCACTCAGCATCATTTTCTTTGCAGATTATTCTGTTTTAAAATTATCCCCTTATTTTATTGTCACCGTTTTGTTGTGTTAAATTTTTAGTTTGTAGAAACAGAATCAAGTGGTTCGTCAAAGAATAAGAGTGTAATAAAAATAATAATATAAATTTTGCCGCTCAAAATAACACCCTAAGTATAAATAGGAAAAAGAATTCCAGTCTAGTTCAAATATAGACTATGAATCTGCATGTGCTAGAACAAGTGATATGTAAATATATTTCCTGCAAATAACTCTAGTTGCAGAGTAGAATGGGAACTTTGACCATAATTTTTTAAATTGGAATTCCCTAGACCCAGGAATTTGTTTCTTCTCTGCAACTATTTGTCTGTTTAGAAATGTGTTAAAGAAGGATATGGAGATTTTGCATCATTTTCCAAGTGTGACCGTTTTAATAAACCCATTGAGGTTTTTTAAACCCTAAAACAAGCATAAAATATTGCTTTTCCAGTTTTAAACTGAATATTTTTTATCTAAGTAACCTAAAACACACAGCCTTTTCCAAATCATAAACAGGTTTGGGTCAAAATATTCCCCCAAAGTTTATAAAACCAATTTCATAGTCTTTGGCATATTTTTGCTCAGAAAGGAAACAGCCTTAGCTTGCGGAAGTCATTTGTACTGCTCACTACCTTTTTTCCAGCTCTTTAAGACATTGCATTTCTCTGTTCACCTGGGAAGTTAGAAATGTCCCTAGGAATCACGTCAGCAGGGAAATAGGAGGGGAAAAAATAATACTGGAAGAGCCAGTACGCAGTTCACTACATTCTCTCTCCTCCTGCCACCATGACACTCGGCACTGCTCGGGAAAGGGCTATCAGACATGCCACAAAGCTGACCTGTGGTGGATGTGAACTTGGCCAGATCAGATTTGGAGGTCACTTGTTACTGCAACATAACTTAGCCCACCTTGAGTGACACAGAATCATGGATGGAATTCTTTAATCATTGGATGAGGTAGAGTATTGATAGCATACAAAGTGCATACGTACACCACACAGTATCACATGTCATGTGGTGATTTGTTTGTTTTTGGTGTATGGTTGGATAAAGCCCCTGACATAGCAACTTTCAAACTCACTCTTGTAATAAGAGGGATATATATACAAGGAAAAAGTGGCTGGTGACATTGTCCTGTTGGAAATTTATGTTACAAAAGGAGAGGTGTTCATTTCAGTTAACAATTTCTGTGTCCTGGCATCAGGAGACATGGAAGCTGGCTAGGTAGACACTGAGGAAGGCGAGGCCATGGAAATAGGAGTTGCTCCTTGAGGTCGGTCTTCTCACTACTTGGTAGTCAACATCGCGTATATTGGTTGTGACGCAGTAATGAAGGAATACACTCAGACTGGAATTTAAGGTCAAAGGGGGCCCATTTGGTGCATGACTTCTCTATACACAGCATGAGAGCACTGGCAGGAAGCATAAGATTTTATTTTCCATGCATACTGTATTGGATAAAGGAATATGTGGAAGTAGGAATGAGTTTAGTTTGTATTTATTTATTTATTTATTTATTTTTTGAGACAGAGTCTCAAACTGTCACCCTGGGTAGAGTGCCGTGGTATATTAGCTCACAACTCGGACGCAAGAAGTCCTCTTGCCTCAGTTTTTCTATTTTTTTAGTAGAGACAGGGTCTCACTTTTGCTCAGGCTGGTCTTGAACTCTTTAGCTCAAGCAATCCACCAGCCTCGGTCTCCCAGAGTTCTAGGATTACAGGTTTTGGATTTGTTTTTCTTAAAAAAAAAAAAAATTGCTATCTGGCACTGGTAATAATTAAGGCCAAGTAAATAACCTCATTAAGTGATCTGCCCGTGTGTACAGGGACAGCCTTAGCTAGTGTTTGGCAATCTCTGTGGATTCTTAAAGAGACGGAGACCAAGTGCAAATGACTTAATCACTAGGAATTCAACTCCTTCCATACCTCTGGTGCTTTTCTCCAATTACCGAAGGCACAGCCTTGATGACACATTGTTGGGTAGACGATACTTCAAAACTGTAACCACACAACGTTATGGAATTTAAACCCTGCAAAGCTCACTGCAACCAAAAAGCATATTAGGAACGATTCACTGCTACCTCCCACATTTGGGGTTTAATCTGCTCTTATTATTTTCCCAGATGTTTAAACGGGTGCAGAGAGTACAGAATGGCTTCTCACACCACACACTGTTTTGTTCTTTACTATATAATTTCTGACAGAGCCACCTAAAATTCACTCCCACTTTCAATGGCCTATGACTGTGAGTTAGGATTCTGCTTCCAGTATGTTTAGGTTATGATCAAATATGTTCACATTTCCTTTTGGCCCATTTTAAGATCTGCAATTATCTTGAATTTATGTTAGCATATCTCATGAAATTATAATCTAATTTTTTTCCAAATACCCCATCAGTGGATGATGCATCCCTTCCCTTACTGTTATGGAAACTGTCGATTTTATTGTCTCTACACATATTGGACCTACTGGGGGACTTTCTGTTTCACTCCTCTGTCCGCCTATCCCAGGTGTAATTACTACAGCTTGAAAATACTGTTTGTGGAAAAATAATCAAGTAAGAATGGATAAAAAAAATTCTAAAGGATAATGAGAGCAGCCTTAGCTTAAAAATAATTTTATCATGAATTTTATTATTGAATTCCTCACTCCATGCTTAAAAACGTGACAATTTCCTCTGTGCTGAAGCAACTTGCACTAACTTCATTGTGGCTTCTGGTGGCTGTTTTCCTGTCCTTCCTTTCACTGCCAATCCATCCCCACTACTTGGGGAACATGTTCTCTTTCTCTTAAATTCCTTTGTTATCTAGCTACACTGCACTCCCCAAAGAGAACTATTAAAAGTTACCAGTGACCTGCCATGTGACCAGAGTGTGACTCATGTCACGTGGCAGCAGTGGTACCACCTCCGGGCTCCAGCAGGTGAACAAGGGACCCTCCCTCCCTTCCTCAGTGCTCTTGGAGGCCAACACGGACACTCGTTTTCTTTCTTCCTAACTCTTAGAGGTCAATAAAATGATTTTGTCTTCTTTCCCTATTCCCTTTTTGGCCTAATGGAACTGCTTTATTTACTGCCACCCCCAAATATGTACGTTTAATAGGCATTCTTACAAAGTCTTACAAATAAATGTTTGTCTGTTCTTAGCATAGAGAAAAGATCACTGAGAACAAGCTGATCTGGTTTTAGGTCTGATTTACCCTATTCTGGCTTTAGGACACTGACCTTGCTGAGGTGTGGTGTTCTATATTCACATGGGGCTTTGGTCAGAGTTCAATAGCCACATGTGGCTGGCGGCTAGCGTGTCAGACAGAGAAGATACAGATCATTTCCACCATTGCACAAACTGCTATTGGACAGTGCTGATGGGCAAAACACCCCTAGAAGGGTGGTATGTCTACCAAGAACATCATAAACAGCATGTACGGGAAAGGCCTAGAACAGAAGCTACACAGACAACAGAAACGCGGCTGCATTAAGAGCAGGAGACAGCCAAGTGTCTCTGGGATATATTCCAGTGCATTTGTGGAATTAGATTAGTGGAGATTCAGACAAACAACTGAAAACCTCATCAAAATCATCTTATTGAATGACAGGAAGGAAGATGGAAAAATTACCATGGAAAAGTAACCTCACCTATGTAGGAGCCTCCAATGTCAAGCCAAAGATATGAGGCAATTCCAAAATAGATTTTGAGGGTCAAATGGGAAGTGGTGGTTTTCAGATTTTTAAAAAATTTAAACATTGAGACTTGAATTGAAGATGCATAGGGACCTGGGTGGCATTTAGTTAGCTCAGAGAAGAGATGATTGGGAGGAAACATATAAGAGACGATAGTTTATCCCAACCAGAAGATTCTATTAAATGATTGCCCATGCCCAATGTCCCAGGATCCTCATCAATATACTTCTGTAACACATTGCTTTAAATCAGTGGTTCTCAACCTGTGGGTCATGATCCCTTTGTAACAATGAAAATACATCCTTTGTAACATGAAATACATATCAGATATTTACATTACAATTCATAGCAGTAGCAAAATTACAGTTATGAAGCAGCAACAAAATAATTTTATGGTTGGGGGTCACCACAACATGAGGAACTGTATTAAAGGGTCACGGCATTAGGAAGGTTGAGAACCACTGCTTTAAATGAACCCCGTGGATGGATTTGGCACTACCAGCCATGCTCTAACTCCATCATTTCCTTCTTCACATAACAACCACAGCAGTCCTGTAGGAAATGAGATTACTGTCACAGGTCTTACGTCTGACCCTTAGAGGCTCCCCACCATGTTACTTGTTGATGTCTTTCTTACCTTACAAGTAATTGTTTAAATGTCACAACTTCAAGAAAGCTTCCCAAGGCCCAATTCCTCTTGTAAATTCTCATATTATTTGATTAATATCAACCTAATCCAATCCTCAGTATAAGATCCATGAAGGCAGAGACCAATTCTATCTTGTTCAGCATATTAATCTCTGGAGTCTGATACAGCACTTGTCCACAGAAGGCACTCAATAAAAATGTGTTTATTGAATCAATGATTAAATGCATGAATTACAATTTTCCTTATACAGGCAGCCCCTGAGTTACAAAAATCTGACAGATGTACAACTCACACTTATGAACAGGGGCTATTGCAAGTCACAGTGAATGCACCTGTTCCAAAGTACATCTAAATTCAACGTAAGAACAAACCCACAGAACCTATCTGGTTCGTAACCCAGGGACCACCTGTACCATATCTTCACACACTCAGCTTGGGGGGACAGGAGAAGGATCCCTGGAGAACATAGCACAATTCCTCAGCCACATCTGGCTCTCAGCACAGTGTCACTCTCACCTGAATCCAGCAGGGAGCCATGGTGAAGCACAGGTTTGGGACTGTTGACCTGTTGCTGGACCCTCCTGACATCCCTCTGCATGTTTCTCACTGTGTTCTTCCCACTTGCCACTGGGTTGGTTCATATGTGTTAAGAGAGTTTTACTGATGACATAGAATACTTCGTTTGCATATTCTTCAAAGTCCTATGGATTTTTAATCTCTACTTTGAAGGACATAGCAAGGGCTTCCAGAAGGTCACACAAAGCTATCTTTACACCTAAAAGCAAGAGCATGTCTTGCCTAAGTTATGACAGTATTTACTCTGAGGAAAAAGAGACTGTGTCTGAGGGTGGAGGCCACCTTTAATGCTTCACCATTTTAGAAGAATAATGTACTTCTATGCTGTCATAGAATTGTAAATAATATTAAAACATAAAATATTTGTTTCACTGGGCACAGTGGCTCACACCTGTAATCCTAGCACTCTGGGAAGCTGAGGCGAGTAGATTGCCTAAGTTCACAGGTTCAAGACCAGCCTGAGCAAGAGTGAGACCTCGTCTCTAAAAATAGCCAGGTGTTATGGCAGGTACCTTCAATCCCAGCTATTAAGGAGGCTGAGGCAAGGGGATTGCTTGAGCCCAAGATTTTGAGGTTGCTGTGGACCTAAAATGCCACAGCATTCTACTCAGGGTGACAAAATGAGACTCTGTCTTAAAAAAAAAATTGTTTCGTTTGTTTCATTGTCCTGACCATAAAGAGAAAAAGTGAAAACTTATTTTTAAAAACAAGGGTGCACTAGCCAAAAAAAAGAGCAAAAGAGAAATAGATGATAGATTTATAGATTGATATGGTTTATATGTTAAAAATAAACTGTAACCTTGATTATACCAGTCACATAACCAGTTTTACATCATTGGATTTATTTTGTTGACTAGTTTAATTCTCTAGTTGTTTTGATCTCTTTAATGAGTCAAAGGGTTTCAGTAACACCAACTTGGTCTTCAAATATTTATTTAATGAATTTTTTTTTTTTTTTTTTTTTTTTTTGGAGACAGAATCTCACTATGTAGAGTGCTGTGCTGTCACTGCTCACAGCAAACTCAAACTCTTGGGCTCAATTCTCTTGCCTCAGCCTCCCAAATAGCTGGGACTATAGGTGCCCGCCACAACACCTGGCTACTTTTTATTATTATAGTTGTTGTTGTAGTTGTCATTGTTGTTTAGCAGGCTAGGGCTGAGTTCAAACCCACCAGCCCCAGTGCATGTGGCTGGCACCCTAACCACTGCACTACAGGCACTTAGCCATATTTGATGATTTTTCATGTTCAAATTACACTCTGGCCAAGCAGCCTCCTATAAAATCACACAAAGGCAAAGAATCATAAGACTGTGCCATCATGACCTTCCCAGTTGCCACTCTGGGGTCTGTACAAAATTCTCCAGCTACACGGGTAGCCCATGCCTTTGGCTCTGCTGTTTGTCTCAAGTTTAACCTTAGAGGAGTTCAAGCTTCTTTTATTTTTTACAAGTAGAATTAGACTACGCTATAACACTGGCATATAAATATGAACCTATGTGTATCCTACTATGGGTTAGGTCATATTTCTTGATTTCAAACAACCATATACTTTAAAAGTTATTTTTGTAGGTCTTAGTTCCTCCTGGATGATGCCATCTCTCATTTTCAACAGCACTGTAGACTACTGCTGTAAATTAAAATGATATCATGTTACCAATCCCGGCTGGTACATTCTTGCATATCAGGACCTCAATTTGTCACAGGCCCAAATGTAGCCATCAACACTACAATTTAAAATATGAATGTAATAAACTTAAGCCCCAGGACTACATGGGGGCTCCCCACCCCCACTACTATCCTTATTATTAAGTTGCTTTATAAAATAAGCTTCTGAACACATCACAATTTTATTGCAATCTCACCCTCTTTCGTATTCCCAAATGAGAGCCTTGCTGACTCTTACCAGGCCTTAAATAAGGCCAACAGCAGGGTACAGAAACTCCAGCCACACTGGGCCCCATTCCTACCCGGCAATGACTGGTGAGAGCAGAATGGCAGCTCCCTCCTTAGTCTGGGCATGCTCTTCATGCTAGCTCACTCCGAGCCTGCCCTCCACTCTCCTGACACTCACAACTGTTTCCCCAACACAGAAGCTGAATTCAGCTGCTACTCATCCTCTTGATTTCACTGTTGTTTTTACCATAGTCAGTTTATGCCAGGAAAGTTAAACAACCTTTACGTATGTCTCCTTGTTGGTACCAAAAGGATGTGAGTCTGCCATCACTGCTCTACAGTCTTTAAGAATTTAGACACTCAAAGTGCTTTGGGTTGTTTTGGCTTTCAGACTTGGAAACACCTGTATTTCTGGGATGCCTGTTCTGTGCTTAGAAGACCTGGCTTTCTTCTATTCCCTAAATAAGTACAAAAGATTTCATCTTAGCCGGCTATTTCAAGGGATGGAGTGGTCATGTGCTCAGTTGCCTGGCCAGCAATCTTGCCTACATTTTGGGAGAGTAAGAGGTCTGAATTTTACAGAGGAAAAGAACCATTCACCAAGTAGTCCTTGTACTCAGCTTTTTCTTGAGGACTGGCTTATCAGTCAGGATAGGCTAGGTTAGGCTGCAGTAGGAAACAGCCCCACAGTGTCAGTGCCTTAGAACTACACAGATGTAGTTCTTACTCATGTTGCAGTGGCCACAGGGGATCAACAGGTAAGTTCTGTTTATTGTAGTCTCTCAGGGAATATCTCAAAGGTTCCTGGTTGTCATGTCAAAAGGAAGAGAACTTTGGAAAGATTTGTACTGGCAACTAAACACACAAGCCTGAAGTGACTCACGTCCCTTCTGCTCAGTCACGTGGGTCTAGTCATCCACAAGGGACCAAGGAGTTGGAATGCTGGAAATAATGTGATGTACAGCACTGATGATACTATAATTAATTGCTGATGGCAGAGTTTGGCTGAAATGGCCACACTGTCCTCAGTTCTTTCCCTGGGCCCAGCTTCTGCTCTGCGTGGAGAACATCCCACCTGTGGCTTTCTCATCTCTGTGTTGCATCAAGCTCCTTCACCTCAGAATTGTTTTATGTTTTACAAGTGGATCTATCTTAGCCTTATTTGTGCTAAAATTCTTCCTTATAGAAACTAATCATTTGTCCTTCTTCAAAACACTTCTTAAGTAAACTGCAAAACATCCCAAATAGCTATTTGAGGGATAGCTCAGCAGCCTGCCCCTGGTGGGGGGCTATTCCTCGAATTTCTCTTCTGTACATCGGGGACAACACTTCTACCAATTATTGCTGTATGAAATTCAGACTCCCAAATGAGTGTGAAATGGAAGTTTTAAGTGAAAAAAAATAAAAGTATTATTTTCTATATATCTAATATGGCTTAAGTAAGTGGCTTTCCTTCAAAGTATAAATGAAAAAAACACCTTTCCTTTTATAATTGCATTCATTCAAAACTGTTACACATACATGTCAGCTCTCTCCAAAAACAAGTCTAAACTCCTAATCATGGTTGGTTGTCTTAGACAAAACAATCTTTTACCATGGTACCACCTCTGCACAGCTCACTAAGACTGTCCCTGGACTCAGTGCCCATGTCTACTTCCCGATTCAGCAGAGGTGGCCTTCTAATCCCATCAGAAGCATCACAGGTATGGATCTGGTAGCTGTCATGGGGGCTTCTTACATCAACAGGAAGTTTTCCAGGGCTGGTATAAACCAGATTCTTCAGTGGTCAAGTTTAGCAATACAACCTGGTGCGTCATTCATGAAGGTCAGCCATAAGTCTGTCTCTCCAGCTTGCCAGAGACCTTAGAAACCATTTCATGCTCTCTCCCCTCTTCTGTCCCTCCTGGACACAGATTCCACTATCAGGAGACTGACCGGTGGAGATGGTGGTTATTTCCCCATGGTGGGCCTGTCTCTGTCATTCCCAAGCCTTTGAGCTTTACCTTTCCTGCGAGGTAAACACTAAACACATCTTGAAAGTTCTGTCCTCTGTGCAGATGCTCATTTGTCCTGCATAACAGCCAAGCAGAATCAATGCAACCCTCCACTGAGACCTCACTCAGTGGCTCTCTCTGTGTCTGCAAATTTGGGCTCTCCATTGACCCCTGATCTCCACATTTCATCATCAAACTCTTTTCTATCTGTCCTAATGAGGGAATTTCACACTGCTCAGGGCTCATTCTGTTCATATGTTGCTGTGTTTCCTGGTCTAAGAGCCAAAACACATGTTGGAAGATGAGGATTTTAGAATTCACGCATGAAATGGAAAAAGTCCAAACCAAGGTAAGAAAGGGAGTTTCTGGTTTCTCCTTTCTCTCTAGCTTGATTATTTCTGAAGCTGTTGCCCCAGCCCAGATGACAATTCAAGCAGCACACACACAGGAAAGAACCTATTTTGGTTAACTACCGTCACAACGCCAGTGTGATTACTGCACACGGTCACTTCCCGTTTGCGACTGAAGGCACTTTCACAGAAACCGCTGCCAAGAACTCAGGCACATGGAGGGCAATGGCACAGTCTGTCTGTGTCAGAGCTACAGAAGCGGATGTGGCTCAATTATTTGACTTTCAGAATTAAGAAGCTTTTACCAAATTTCCAGAGATGTTTTTGTTCTACTTAAAAAAACAGAGTACATATGTAATCAGCTATTACCCTTACTTTCTACTTAAAGATAGAATCAAATACTTTTAGAACTTACAATGCTGTAATAAATTATACTGATGACATTATTCAAAATATTATGAGGGACCTCCAACCCCCACCAGAGGCTCCAATAGCCAAAAAGTCCGGACAACTGCTGAGGAGTCACCTGTGCCTTGGTGTCTCCTTCACTTTGCACTTGGAACTAAATATGGAACCCCCATTCCCTATGCCTCAGTCAGTTTCATGTGAATTTCCCGGGCCTCAATTCCATGGACTGTGTCCATTCATTAATGCATTCATTCACTTTGCCCGGAGGGGACTGTGTTCATTCATTGATACATTCATTCACCTTCCAAATTAATTAATTAATTAATTAAAAAAACAAAAACAAAATATTGCACTATCACAAATATCTGCTGGGAGAAATAACACATGCATTCTAAAATAATTTTCTTTAAAAAAATGTGAGGAGCCAAGATGGTGGCCGAGTAACTGCTTCCTTGCAACTGGGCTCGGTGAGACTGGGGAGAGAAGACTTCAGGCATCTCTGGCTGGTGAGATCTGCCCAGAAACATCCCTTTGGAGACACAGGGAGACAGCGTGAGACTTCTGGACCCCCTGAGGAAGGCAAAAGCAGTGGAGATCTGGCAAGTGGTTGCGTGTGTTCATTCGGTCTAATCCTGCCGGCAGCTGTGACTACAGCACCAGTGAGATTGCAAACTGGAA
>CAUYON010056858.1:0-56288 GCA_963573935.1 Arctocebus calabarensis
ACCTGAAAGTTAAAACTCATAGCTCTTATAAAAACAGTAATGTGAGGGACGGTAATTGGTGGGGCCATACTTACAGTACATCTTAGAAGGGTACAGGCGAACCTTACTAAATGCAGAATACAAATGTCTTTATATAATAACTGAGAAAATGCCAGGAAGGCTATGTTAATCAGTTTGATGAAAATAATTCAGATTGTATATGAAACCAGCACATTGTACCCCTTGATTTCACTATTGTACACAGCTATGATTTAATAATAAAGACAATAAAAAATATAAAAAAATTAAAAAAACAGTAATGTAAGGTAGTGGACAAAGCATCTAAGGTCACAATCAACATCATGATCAGAACAGTACCTCAACATATCAATAATAACATTGAATGGAAATGGTCTTAATGTCCCACTTCACTTAAAATATATGGTTTGGCTACATGGATAAAGAAAAAAAAAACACAACCTTAATAAATGCTGCCTCAAAATAACTTATTTAACTTGTGAATTAATAATGGTACTTTAAATTAATAATGGCAAAAAAAGACAAAGACAGTCATTATATAATGATAAAGGGAACAATTTAGTAAGTAGCTATGATAATCCTAAATATAATACACACCTAACACAAAGCTCACAACTTCATAAATAAATTCAACTAGATCTAAGCAAGGAAATAAAGAGCAACATCATAATAGCCACAGACTTCAACACTCCACTGACTAACCTGGACAGGTCACCAAGGCAGAAAATCCAAAAGGCAACATGGCACTTAGATGAGATTCTGAGAAAAATGAACCTAACAGACATTTATAGAACATTCTACTCCAAAACTGCAGAATAGACATTCTTCTCATGAGCACATGAGACATTTTCCAAGATAGATCATATATTAGCACATGAAATAAGTCTCTGCAAATTTAGAAAAATCTAAGTCTTAGCATATATCTTCTCAGGACACAGTGAACTAACACTAGAAGTAAATTCCAAAAGGAACTCTTAAAACTACACAAATAAGTCGGGTGTTGTGGCAGGTGCCCGTCATCCCAAATACTTGGGAGGCTGAGACAAGGAAATTGCTTGAACCCAAGAGTCTGAGGTTGCTGTGAGCTGTGACACCACAGCACTCTACCCTGGTGTCGGCACCAGAAGCGACAAAGTGAGACTCTGTCTCAAAAACAAACAAGCAAACAAAAAACTACACAATTTTATTTGGAAATTAAACAACCTGCTGGTGAGTGACCCTTAGGTCAACGGTAAAATCAAGATAGAAATGAATAAGTTTCTCAAACTGAATAATAAATGTGACACAAGCTTCCAAAATCTCTAGTATACACTAAAAGCAATAAAAGAGAAAATAATAGCCTTAAATGCCTACGTCAAAAAGACCAAAAGATACCAAATTAACAACCTAATGTTATACCTCACAGAACTAGAAAATGGATAATAAACCAAACCCAAAGTTATCAAAATAAAAGTAATAACAAAAATCATAGCAGAACTAAAAAAAACAAAAATGGAAATAAAATATAGAAAGGATCAGTAAAACGGATGATTCTATGACAAGATAAAATGATACACTATTAGCTAGATTAATGAGAAATAGAAGAGTAAGGATTCAAATAAACTCAATCAGGAATTAAAAAGGAGACATTAAAACTGATACCACAGAAATGCAAAATGTCATCTGAGACTACTCACAGCACTTCTATGCACACAAACTAGAAAATCTAGAGGAAAAGGATAAACTTGTGGAAACACATATCCTTCTAAGCTTGAATCAGGAAGAAATAGATATCCTGAAAAGACAAGTAACAAGTAGTAAGACTGAAACAATAATGAAAAACTCCTCAATACAACCCAAAAAATGCCCAGAAGGGTCAGATTCACAGATGAATTCTGCCAGATTTATAAAGACAAACTGTTCCATAACACATTCCTAGAATCCACATTCCATAGAATCCTCCCTAACTCATTCTAGTATCACACTGAATCCAAAGCCAGGAAAGAATACACACAAAAAAAGAAAACCACAGACCTATATCACTCATGAACACAGATGCAAAAATTCTCAAAAAATAGTAGAAAAACCAAATCCAACAACACCGCAAAAAAATTATTTGACGTATTCAAGGGGGTTTTCCTAGGCATGCAAAGATGGTTCAATACATGTAAGTCAATAAATGTGATTCACCACATAAACACAGTAAAATATAGACTATAAGATTATTTGAATAAATGCTTAGAAAGCATTTAATATAATCTAGCACCATGTTAGGATAAAAACCCTCAACAAACTAAACATACAAGGAAAATACCTCAAAATAATAAAAGCCATGTATGAGTATCCCACAGCCAACATCATACCGTATGGGGAAAAGTTGAAAGCATCCCCTCTACAAACTGGAGCAATCAAAGGATGCTTATTGTCACTGCTTTTATGCAACATAGTACTGAAAGTCCCAGCTATAGCAATCTGTCAAGAGAAATAAATAATGGGAATCTAAATCAGGATTGAGGAAGTCAAACTATCCCTATTTTCTAGTGATCTGATCTTGCATCTAGAAAATCCAGAAGATTCCTCCAGAAGACTCCTGGAATTGATAAATAAGTGGAGCAAAGTCTCTGGCTACCAAATCAATACACACAAATAAATAGAAAAACATCACATGCTTAGGGATGAGGAGAATCAATATTAAAATGTCCATACTGCCTAAAGTAATTTACAGATTCAACACAATTCCAACTATCATTTTTCACAGACCTAGAAAAAATAATCCTAAACTTCATATGGAAACAAAAATAAGCCCAAATAGCCAAAGCAACCCTAAACAGAAAGAACAAATCTAGAAGCCTCACCTTACCTGACTTCAAATTGTACTACAAGACTATGTATAAATATCACCTCAAGATGAATGAAAGAATTAAGTGTTGAGACCTGAAACCTTCAAAATTCTAGAAGAAAACACCAAAAACTCTTCTGGACATTGGCCTACACGTAGAATTTTTGACCAAGATCCCCAAAGCAAACAAAACAAATTAAAAACAAACATTTTTAAATGGGACTTAAACTAAAAAGTTTCTGTGCAGCATAGGAAATAATCAGTATGTTAAATAAACAACCTACAGAATGGGACAGAATATTTGCAAACTGTATATTTGACAAAGAACTAATATCCAGAATCTACAAAGAACTCAAACAAATATGCAGGAAAAAAACAAATAACCTTATCAAAAAGTGTATAAAAGATAAGAGCAAATGTTGTTCAATGAAAGGTAGACAAATGGCCAACGTACATATGAAAAAATGTCAACAGCACTAATCATCAAAGAAATGCAAATTAAAACCACACGGAGATACTACCCTATCTCCTTCACAATGGTAATTATTAAAAAGAAAAACAACAACAACACATGTTGAGGTGGATGTGGTGCAAAGGGAACACTTACACGCTTTTTAAAAAATATTAACAAAAACAATAATCATTTTTATTTTCTTCTTATTCTTTCAGGTTAATTCGAGGGTATAAAGAATTAGGTTATGATGTTTGCATTTGTTAGGTAGAGTTCCTCTTATAATTGTGTTATGCCCAAGATGTGTGCCATACACCCTACCATTGTGCCCATCCATGCCTATTAAGTGGGAGCACACCCTTCCTACTTCCCCCCCACTCTCTCATTCTCCTGCCCCCCACCTTAAATATATTTGAGTTTTTCTCTCATGTGGTCATGTATTAGATTGTCTACTAGCTTCATATTAGTATTGAGTACATTGGATTCCTGCTTTTCCATTCTTGTGGTACTTTACTAAGAAGAATGTGTTTCAACTCCCTCCAGGTTAATAGAAAAGATGTAAGGTCTCCATCTTTTTTATGGCTGAATAGTATCCCATGGTATACATATACTACAACTTGTTAATCCATTCCCGGGTGGTGGGAATTTGGGTTGTTTCCACATTTTGGCAATTATAAATTGAGCTGTGATAAACAATCTAGTGCAAATATCCTTATGATAAAATGATTTTTTTTTCTTCTGTGTAGATGCCTAGTAGTGGAATTGCAGAATCAAATGGAAGGTCTAGTTGGAGTTCTTTGAGGATTCTTTATACTTCCTTCCAAAAAGGTTGCATTAGTTTGCAGTCCCACCAACAGTGTAAAAGTGTTCCTGTCTCTGCACATCTGCATTAGCATCTGCAGCTTTGGGACTTTGTGATGTGGGCTATTCTCACTGGGGTTAGGTGATATCTCAGGGTAGTTTTGATTTGCATTTCTCTGATGATCAGGGATGATGAGCATTTTTTTCAAATGTTTGCTAGCCATTTGTCTGTCCTCCTCAGAGAAGGTGTTGTTCATATCTCTTGCCCAGTGGTAGATGGGATTGTTGGCTGTTTTTTTGTTGATTAATTTGAGGTCTCTGTAGATTCTAGTTGTCAACCCTTTGTCAGATTCATGCCCCGAATATATCTTTTCCCATTCTTAAGGTTGTCTTTCTGCTTTACTTGTGTCCTTAGCTGTGCAGAAGCTTTTCAGCTTAAGTCCCATTTGTTTATTTTTGTTGTTATTGCGATTACTGCTGAAGTCTTTGTCATAAAATCTTTACCCAGTCCAAAATCATCAAGAGGTTTTCCCACACTTTCTTCTAAGATTTTGATCATTTCATGTGCTACATTTAAATCTTTTATCCATCTGGAATCAATTTTTGTAAGTGGCGAAAGTTGCGGGTCCAATGTCAGTCTTTTACATGTGGTCAATCTAGTTCTCCCAGCATCATTTGTTGAACAGGGATTCTATTCTTTTGTTTGGTTTATCAAAGATCAGATGGCAACTAGAGAGTGGTTTCATTTGGGGGTTTTCTATTCTGTTCCATATGTCTATATCTTTATTTTGTGCCAATACTATGCTGTTTTGTTACTGTGGACTCATAACCTGAAGTTTGGTAAAGTGATGCCTCTGGCTTTGTTTTTATTACTAAGAATGCCTTGCAATACAGATTGTTTTTTCTGGTTCCATACAAAACAAAGCACTATTTTTTTCCAGTTCTTCCAAATATGATGTTGATATTTTAATGAAGATTACATTGAATCTATAGATTGCTTTGGTAACAATGTTGATTCTTCCCATCGAAGAGCATGGTGTGTTCTTCCATTTATTAATGTCTTCTGCGATTTATTTTCTTAGGGCTTTGTAATTTTCTTTGTAAAGATCCTTCACCTCTTTGTTAGGTATATTCCTAGGTTTTTCATTTTCTTTGAAGCTACTGTGAAGCGAATTGTCTCTTTGATTTGCTTCTCAACTTGGCTGCTATTGGCATATACAAAGGTTACTGATTTGTGGACATTGATTTCTTACCCTGAAACGTTACTGTATTTCCTGATCACTTCTAAGAGTTTTGTGGTTGAGTCTCTGGGGTTTTCTATGTATAAGATCACATCATCAGCAAAGAGTGAGAGTTTGACTTCCTGTACCCCCATTTGGATGCCCTTTATAACCTTCTTTTGCCTGAGAGAAGCTACTGGGTAGCTACCCAAAGGAAAAGCAGTCATTTTACAAAAAAGACAACTGCATCCAAATGTTTTTTTCAGCACAATTCATAATTGCAAACCTATGGAATCAACCTAAGTGCCCATCAATAGATGAATGGCTAAAAAAATGTGGTATATATACCATGGAGTACTACTCAACCATAAAAGGGGATGAAATACATACATATATATATATATGTATATAAAATTTTTTCCAGCAACTTGAGTAGAGCTGTAGACCATTATCCTGATGAAGTATCTCAGGAACCAAAAATATACTACACATTACAATTATGAGCTAAAGAAGGGGGTATATGTGGTCATAAAATTGCAATGAACATTGAAATAACCAAAAGACAAATTCTGCATGATTCCACATATATAAGGTAACTAAAGTAGTTAAGTTCCTAGAAACAGAAAGTGGAACAGTGGTTACCAGAGGCTGGGGTGAGGGGGGCAATGGCAGTTGGTTGGTTTAATGGACATAGAGCTTTAGATTTACAAAATGAAAGACTTCTAGGATCTGTCTTGCAACTATGTGAACATACTTAACACTATTAAACTGTAGTCTTCACAATAGTTAAAGTGGTAAACTTTATGTAATGTGTCGTTTTACACAATAAAAATATTAAGGAAAAAAAGTAAGGGTTCTAGGATTTCACTGAAAGTGGACACCCACTTCAGTATTTTTATGAGTATTATAGGATAAGTTTATTGTTCTAGATATGCCTCTGTTCTCCTAATCACAAAAACAAGATGATCAAATAGTATCTATTGCTCAGGCTTGTCAGGTGATCAGATGAGATAATGTATATACATGTACTTACACAGCCCTTCCTAGATAGTAAATGTTTAGTATTTGTTAGCTACGATTGCTAGAACTTTTCAGGCTATAATTTCAGAGTAATGGTTTTCATGTGATGAGGGGAACAATTAATTAAACTGGAACCCTGATAACAAACAGAAGTTCACTCTTCCTCTCTTCTCTCAGACCTTAGGTGGGTCAGAGAAGTGGCCTCATAAACATATTGAATATAGAGAGGGTGTTTCTGATCCTCTGCTTATTTCCTCTAAGGTGGCAGAGCGACATCCCTAGTTGACCAAAACTTTGTCTGTGTAGCCCACTAAATTTACTAGATTAAGAATAAGATTAAGAATTAAGGTGCTAGGAATGTACCTCCAGCTTCCAGAAAGATGTCAGAGCTCTCTTTCCTAAATCCACAGAAAAGGAGAGCTCCTGGGGGTCAGAAGAGACTGTAGTATGATGTGGTGCAAAGAACAACTCTGAATGGACAGAGTGTGGAGACTAGGTCTTATTATCTATGAAATTGTAAGCAAGGTTTTGATTCAGCTGTGCCTCAGTTTCCTTAGCCATCAAAGTAGGAATCAAAATGTGCAACTGGATTGTTGTGTGAATCAGATGAGATAACCTATATAAACTCACCTACCATAAATCCTGGCACACTGTAAGTGTTCGCTAAAATGGAGCTGTTAGTGTTAGCCAAGGTGATCCTTGGGCCACTGTTTGGGGGAAGGGAGCTTTTGATCAGATGCAGGGAGCCATTAAGCAAACCTCCATGTCTTTGTGGCCAGAAGAACATCCTCTCTCCATTGTTTCTTGATTCCTCTTGTGTACGTAGAGCGAGGGGTTGGGAGGAAGCTACCTGCCTTTATAGAATTTGAGAGAATTCTGGGACAACCTCTGCTCTAGATACTGGGACAAATATTCTCTTTCTATCCCAATTGTTATAGGGTTCTGTTCTTTGCTTTTTGAGTGCCAATACCTAAAAGGGAAAAAAAGGCCTGCAAGGATTTTAAAGAGGCGAGGGAAGTTGCTGAGCTTCTGCTTAGCATTATGAGCCTCAGACCTTCCTGGGGACATAGGAGGATGACATCTTTAGGCAATATCCATCTCTACCCCTCTGCCACTGTCCCTCAGACTCACTATTCTATCACACAAGCCTGCTTGGAGGAGGCAAAGCTTTTTTGAGATATAATTCATGAACCATACCATTGACCCATTTAAAGTAGTTTTCAGCATGACCATAGAGTTTTGCAACCATCACCATTATCTAGTTTCAGAATATTTTCATCACCCCTAAAAGAAACTCTGCACCTGTTAAGCAATCATTCCTGTGGGCGATCAGAATGTGCTACCCCAAAATATGCTTCTTTAGCATAAAGATTGTTTTGAGGTGAAGGCAATTGAAAGATGCAGATGCAGGGAACCTCCCTCTTTTTGCCTAAAAACAAGCTATAAGCTTACAAATACAAAAGATATCCCCCCCACCCCTTTCTAGCTGTGAAAACAAAGGCTAACCACTGATGAAAACATTAGACCTTTGTTTGCCTGGAGAAGGCACAAGAGGGATCCATGGTAACAAGATTTACTTCATTAGCCTTCATCTGCCATTTATTTGCCTTCCTCCAATTTGCAACCCTCAGATACTCAATGTTCTTTTCCTTTGTCTTGTCACATCTCTTAAAAAGTACTGTTCTCTGTTAAAGATGCTATATAAGCTGGATTTGGAAACCATCTTTCTGAAAATTAGTCCTTCCTTGGGTATTTCCTATGGATCTACAAATACATGTGTTAATAAACTTCCTTTTGCTTTTCTGTTGTTAGTATGTCGTTTGTTACAGGGGTCTGTTTTAACTGGTATTATTAGAGTTGAGAAAAACATTCTTCATCCCCTACACTCTCCATTTCCCCTCCTCCCAGCTCCTGGCAACCACTAATCTGCTTGTACATTTTGGCCACTGTGAAAAGCGGCTACTAGAAACACTCACGCACAAGTTTTTGTTTGAATACCTGTTTTCAATGGGGAGGGTGTTATGTACCCAAAATTGAATTGCTAGGTTATATGGTGCCTCTCTGTTTAACTTTTCCAGAGGAATTACTAAGCTGTTTTCACAGAAGCGGTATGATTTTATATCACTACCAGCAATGTACAAGGATTTCAAATTCTCTACTCTCTTCCCAACATTTGTTCTTTTCTGTCATTATTATTGCTAGCCCAATTAGTATAAAGTGGTATCTCTTTGTGATTTTGGTTTGCATTTCCTTGATGACTACTAATTTTGAAGATATGTTCATGTTATTATCGGCCTTTTCCATATCTTATTTGGAGAACTTTCTACTCGAGTCCTCTGCCCATTTAAAAAATGGGTTATCTTTTTATTGTTTATATGTTCAGACAGTAGGCTCTTATCAGAAACATGATTTATAAATATTTTCTTTCTTCTGGGGTTATCCTTTTACTGTCTTGATAGCATCCTTTGATGCACAAAAGTTTTTAATTTTGAGAAATCCAAATTTATGTTCCTTTTTTGGTTGCTTAGTGTTATATATAAAAAACACACTGTCTAATCCAAGGTCATGAAGATTTATGCCTATGTTTTCTATGACTTTTAAGGTTGTAGCTCTGATATTTAGTTCTTTTAGCTTGATTTTGAATTAATTTTTACATATGGTATGAGGTTAAATAGAGGTCCAACTTTATTCTTTTGCATACAGATATCCAGTTGTCCTTAACTTGCTTTTTGTTGCTTAAACATTCTGATCATTTTTATGACTTGAAGCCTTCTCATTTGCTGTTTTCTATTCTTTGTGTGGTTGGCTCTTTCTGATATTTTACGCCTCATGTCAAATATCACATTGGAGTCTCTCCTATCTACCCAACCTAGTCTAAGTTGTCCTTATTCCCACTCAACACTCTTCCCTATGACCGAATTTCATTTTTGTTTTAGAACGCATCAATCTACAGGGTGGACATAAAGTTTGTGTGCAATTTAAAATAGTTGAACATACTAAATTGCACACAAACTTTATGGATACTTTATATTTGATTAATTGCTTACGTATTTTATTGGCTATTTTCCTCCTGAGATGTAAGTTCTGTGAGACCAGAGACCTTGTCAGTTGTCTTATCCCTGTATCTTCAGTGTTGGACACATAAAAGTGGTCAGCAAATCATTGTAGATGAATGCAGTGGTCCTATAATTAGAAGTAATACTGATAATAATATCTTCCTAATCATTCAGTAACTTAATGGATAATCTTTTCCCACAGTATATAAGGATGTTTTTAATTTTCTAATTTTTTTCCCCAGATAGGAGAATCTATTTAGGAAGGGTGAAAATGACTGCCCAAGGTCAAATGGAGTATCTTTGATTTGTGGAGCAATTCCCACAACATTAATTTAGCCTGTGGTATCCCACAAGAGTGAAAGAGAAATACGTAAGAGATACATGCCTTATAGCTGCTCAAGGCCAAATCCAAGGTGCTTGCATTTGCTTTCAACCTCCTTGTTGTTCTTCAAAATTTGTCTAAATTCTAGGAAAATAACCAGGTGGTACCAGAATTAATGGCTCTTTCCCAAGCACAGCAAGCAATAGTTATTGAGTTGCCCCTTAAAACTCATTAAAAATGAAAAAGAATTGTTAAACAAGCTGGAAATACTGTTGCATTTCTGAGTAAGATTGGTTTCTGTCAGCTCATCCCTGGTTACCTCCGGACAATGATTGGTCGATAAAGCACTTAAAACTGGAAGGATATTTAACCACTCTGCCTCCCATCCCCACATACTTCCTGAGCAAGTTCTTCCTGAGCCAGCTCTTGTCCTTGAGAAGCTGGGGCATGTGGGGAACAGGATGAATAAGTAGGGACTGACCAATCTTTGTCTCCTTCACAAGTCCTTGTCTCTTTACCCATCCCTTGAGTATGGATGATTCTCAAGGTTGATCCTGTCCTTGACCCTCATATTCAACAAACACCTTAGTCATACATCTGTTCTTAGGGCTAGTGTCTTCTACACATGAACTTTCAACCCTGAACTTTCCCCTGAGCTCTAGATACACATACTTATCATCTCTACTGGCAGGTAAGAAGTGCTTCAAACCTAATAGACAAGTAGAACTCAATGATTACTGATTCTCACTGTCTACTACCAAGGAAAAGGGGTGTAGGAAGGCAGGAACACACCTCTGTGCCTGTATTCTCATTTTAACAAAGAATATCTCTATTCACCCATTTTCTCAAAGCAGAAGTTCAGGATTCATACCATACTTCCCTTTTCCCTTCATACTCCTTTGGTCCCCACCTTCTGTCCCCACCATCCTGTCTTCCATCTTCAAGTACTTGTTGACTCTATCATGTAGTAGATCTAAGAGCTCTGTGGTTTGAGGAAAGTCATTTAACTTTTGTAAGCCTCAGTTTCCTGCTCTGAAAATGGAAGTAATGGCTATTTAATAAGGTTGTTGTGAGGATCAATTTTACTATTCCAATTGAAGGGATGGTTATTCATTAAAAGGTAAGTCCTGATTGGAAAGATTAAGCAATGTTTGTCTAAATTTCCAGAAAATATCTTTTCTAACAGCCTCCTGGGCAGGTCTTCTATATACAAGTCATTTTAGAATCACCAATGTGCCAATGATATCCCGAGAAAGCAAAATTTTGTCCCAAGAAGAGGTGGAAACAAATTTTTTTGGCTGTCAGTTATTTTATTCACTGCTGCCCAGGAGACATGGTTTATACTGTGGGTCACTAGGCAAATGCCCAAATGTGCTCTAGGGTGGTCTTAACCCAGCACCCAAATACTTACCCAGAGAACAAAGCTGAGGTTTATAGAGTAGAGCTCTTCTTATTGTAGGGTCTTTGCTCCCTGCAGCTGTTGCTTCATGGGACTTTATGGACAAGTAGTCTGGCTTGTAGTGCTGTCTCCACTGGCCAGCCCTTGGCCCTTTTGGATTACTCCTGCGGAAAAGGTTGTTGTGTATTTCCTGAGCTCCACATCTCATTTCCTGAGAATTTTTTGGTTATCCAGGAACTCACACTTTTTTTTCAGCCTCTAAATCAGCACCAAATGGTAGATGGCACACACTCATCCTTGTAGCTCTTTGGGTGTCCTTCTGTGGTGCAGTTGCCCAGGTGCTTTGGAGTAGCCTGGCTGGCTATACCAATCAGTAAAGTCAGGATTATGCTGTAATGTTATAATAACCAACTGGACGTCTAAAAACCAAAGTCTTTGTGATTGAGGTCCCCAAATTGACAAAGCTCTGTGACCTGCTTTAGGAGACAGAGGCAAGAGTATCAATTTCTTGGTTCTGGACTGCTGCTTCTCTTGTTTCATTGAATTTTCTAAAACCCACTTTTAGAAAAAAATCCTCTGGAAAGAAAAGCAGGGGGGTTTGAAAAATCAGTTATGCTCCCAATGGCCACTCCCCCACATGGTTTGGCTGACTGAGAAGAGAAGGGTATTTGTGTTACAAAAGTTTCAAAAGACACTGATGACTTTGTGGTAAAAGAGGTGGGATGACAGAGAAAATACTATTGAGGAAGTTGAGACCTTTTGTTCTCTCAGATCTCTAGACTATCATTTAGGACACTGCTCTAGGAATCGAATTCTACTCAAATCCGCATTAACTGAAGCATAAAAGAGTGGACTTTCTGTTCCCAGGCAAATCAGTCTCATAATTATTTCATCATTGAATACCCTGAACACAGGGTCGAAAAAGTATATAGAATTCTGGTGTGGTGGCTCATGCCTGTAATCCCAGCATTCTGGGTGGCTGAAACAGGTGGACGGCTTGAGCTCAGGAGTTCAAGATCAGCCTGAGACCCTGTCACTACTAAAAATAGAAAGAAAACTAGCCAGGCATTGTGGCAGGTGCCTGTAGTCTCAGCTACTTGGGATGCTGAGGCAAGAGGTGAGGTCACTGTCAGCAATGACACCACAACACTTTAGCCTGGGGCCACAGAGTAAGTGTCTGTCTTAAAAAAAAAAAAAAAAAAAGCTCTGGCATACAGGACTACTTAAGATTTCATTTAACATCTTCATTTAACATCTTTGAATGTTTTCCCCTAAATCTGTTTCTTTATTGATACATAATAGATGTGCATATCTATTATGCATATGGGGGTATATATTATAACTTGGCACATTCATATAATGTGTAAAGATCAAAGCAGAACAATAGGGATATCCACTATCTTAAATATTTATCTTTTCTTTATGCTATGGACATTTGAATTATTCTCTTCTATCCATTTTGAAATGTACAATAGATTATTGTTAAGTACAGCCACCCTACTGATCTATCAAACACTAGGTCTTATTTCTTCTACCTAATTATATACTTGTACCCATTAATCAATTTTTCTTGGTCCTCCTCTCTCCCCTTCATGGCCTCTAGTAACCACGAGTCTACTTTTTATCTTCCCAAATCTGTTTTGTTTAAGTTTTTTCAATATAAGTATATTTACAGAAAGATACACATAGTGGTTAATATTATGCAATAGAGTTTAACTTACCATATATAATTTGTACAAAAAAATTGGTACATGATTTTAGTTATATAAAAAAGGATATGCAACCTGGCTTACTTTTGTCTACTATAAATACAACAAAAATCCTCTCAAAAGCTGTTAAAGCAAGCAGCAAGATTCAGGAGCAATTTATTTTTGGTTTACTTCTGAATAATACACAAATTGTACTGTGAATGCTTAAAAATTGGTGCAGGAAAATATTTTTGAAATCTACTTCAAAATGTATTTTGAAACATATTGTATAGTGGGGAGCAGCCCATGTGTAACATATGAAACAGCTGCGATGGCCATCCCTTTTTGGTTAATATTGTATGTAGTTTATAAATATACACAGATCAAGACTAAATTAATTTCTTGAATTGGGATGCCAACAGTGTGCCAGAGATTCCTTGTACCAGCTTGTGGGAGTCAGTTGTGCATCTCTTCCCGATTCCACTTTTATTTAGATAAAGTTAATAACTTGAAATTGGCCATGATGGACATATTTATACTATGAGAATCAGCAAATGCCACAAATTAAGACTCTTTGGTATCCTCTCATCCCAATATCACCACAACCTAAGCCAGTCACTAAACATTTAATAGCACAGTATATCACCATTATCAGTTGACATTATCAGTTCATCCTCTGAAGTCAATAAGGAAATTTAACACAAGACTTGTCAGTTCTCGTCTTTAGATACTAAAGAAATATAAGTTTCATCTCGAGGTTTTCAGTCTAGAACTGAAACTATAGAATGGGCAAAGAGAAACTTTCGTATCCATCTTTCATGGGTAACGGGTCATAGAGTTTATGGGGTTTTACATTTGTAAGCACTTATTTGAAAACTTCCCAAAGTTCAAGAGCAATGGGACTGTAGAAGTGACTTTTACAATGAATGAGCCTATAGAATAGAGAACCTAGAGATGAACCCAGCCATATGTCATCATTTGACCTTTGACAAGCTTAATAAAAACATAAGGGAAAAGAATCCTTATTTAGCAAATGGTGCTGGGAGAACTAGTAATCCATGTGTAGAAGACAGAAACTGGAGTCATACCTATCACCGCTGACAAAAATGGATTCTCTCTGCATAAAAGATTTAAGTTTAAGACACGAAACAATAAAAATTCTAGAAGAGAGTGTGGAGAAAACACTTGATGATTTTGGCCTGGGAAAAAACTTTATGAGGAAGACCACCCCCACCCCCAACCCCAGCAATTTCAGCAACACTAAAAATAAATAACTGGAATATCATCAAGCTAAAAAGCTCTTGCACAGCTAAGGGTACCACAAACAAGGCAGACAGACAGCGTTTAGAATGAGAGAAGATTTTTGCATGTTATGAATCTGACAAAGTCCTGATAACTAGAATCTACATAGAACTCAAATTAAGCAATAAGAAAAGAGCAAACAACCCCATCTATAAGTAGGCAAGAGACTTGAACAAAAACTTCTCCAAAGATGATAGATGAATGGCCAACAAACACATGAAAAAAAAAGCTCATTGTCTTTAATCATCAGAAAAATGCAAATCAAAGCCACTCTGTGATATCACCTACCTCCAGTAAGATTAGCCCATATCACAAAGTTCCAAAACTGCATATGCTGGCGTGGATGTGGAGAAAAGGAAGCACTGCTACACTTCTGGTGAGATTACAAACTAATACAATTTTCTTTGCAGTTTTTGGCCAGGGCTGGGTTTGAACCCACCACCTCTGGTATATGGGGCCGGGGCCCTACTCCTTTGAGCCATAGGCGCCACCTGAAAACTAACACAATTTGTATGGAAAGATGTATGGAGACTCCCCAAAGAATTACAAGTAGACCTTCCATTTGATTCCACAGTGCTATTACTAGGTATCTACCCAGAAGAACAAAAATAATTTTGCCACAAAGACATCTGCACCAGAATGTTTATTGCAGCTCAATTCACAATTGCCAAGTTGTAGAAGCAACCCAAATGCCCATGGACCCATGAATGGATCAACAAACTGTGGTATATGTATGCCATGGAATACTATACAGCCATTTAAACAGGTGGAAATCTTATATCTTTTACATTTACCTATATGGAGCTGAAACACATTTTTCTTAATAAAGTATTGCAAGAGTGGAAAAATAGATATCTAATGTACTCGATACTCATATCAAATGAGTATATAAACAATTAGATGCTCATATGAACAATGAAACACAAATGTAGTCTACTATAGGGGCAGAGGGAAAAGTGAGGGGGACGAAGAGAGGGAGGAGAATTATTGGCAGAAGGGGACAGGGCATGAGGCAGGATCTCACCTAATGCGCACATTGTGAGGGTGTACAATATGCCCCCGGGGTGAGGGGCTCCATTATAGCTGGAACTTTATCCTGAGAGTTACAACTATGTAATCTAAAAATGTGCACTCTCATATTAATTTGAAATAAAGAAAAAAACTAAAAACTTAAAAAAATAAGAAATAAAAAATAAAATAAAATGAATGAGCCCTTCTTGGAAGAGTAAAGAAGGACATACAACCATAGTAATAAGATACTTTGTAAAAAATAAAAACAATTAGTTCCTGTAGAAGTAGCTTTGACAAAAGAGGAAAAAAAGAACTTAAAGTGAATTGGAAAACAACAGTAACAAAAGTTCAAAGGATGGTTAATGGAGAAATACATTTTCACAAAACTACCAGATATTTGGCTTACATTGAACTCTAGTGTGTTGTTCATTTACAGGCAGAGTTTAAACAACTGGTGAGGGTTAACCTGCACCTTAACAAAACTGAAAACAAGCAACATTTCTCTTTATTTCACTTTTCTTTTCATTTTTTTAAATTGTTGGGGATTCATTGAGGGTACACAGAACCAGGTTATATTGATTAATTTTGCTAGATAAAGACCCACTTATAATTGTACCCTGTCCCCAAAAGGTGTACATACACCACTTGTCCCCCCACCCCCTCCCTCCTTCCCTTTCTCAGCTCTCCCCACCCCCACCCCCCCACCATGTACTAGGACCTTAATTGTCCTCATATCAGAATTGAGTACATAGGATTCTTGCTTCTCCATTCTTGTGATGCTTTACTAAGAAGAATGTGTTCCACTTCCATCCAGGTTAATACAAAAAAATGTAAAGTCTCCATCTTTTTTAGTGGCTGAATATTATTCCATGATATACATATGCCACAGCTTGTTAATCCATTCCTGGGTCGGTGGGCATTGAGGCTGTTTCCACATTTTGGCGATTGTAAATTGAGCTGCAATAAACAGTCTAGTGCAATGGTTCTCAACCTTCCTAATACCGCGACACTTTCATACAGTTCCTCATGTTGTGGTGACCCCCAACCATAAAATTATTTTCATTGCTACTTCATAACTGTCATTTTTGCTACTGTTATGAATTATAATATAAATATCTGATATTAGGCGACCCCTGTGAAAAGGTCGTTCAACCCCCAAAGGGGTCGCGACCCACAGGTTGAGAACCGTTGGTCTAGTGCAAGTGTCCCTGTGGTAAAAGGATTTTTCTTCATCTGGGTAGATGCCCAGAAATGGGATTGCAGGATCAAATGGGAGGTCTAGCTTGAGTTCTTTGAAAGTTCTCCATACTGCCTGCCAAAAAGGTTGTATTAGTTTGCAGTCCCACCAGCAGTGTAAAAGTGTTCCCTTTTCTCCACATCCACGCCAGCATCTGCAGTTTTGAGACTTCATGAGGTGGGCCATTCTCACTGGGGTTAGATGATATCTCAGGGTGGTTTTGATTTGCATTTCTCTAACAATTAGGGATAATGAGAATTTTTTCAAATGTTTGTTAACCATTCATCTGTCTTCTTTAGAGAAGATTCTATTCATCTCTTCTTTATTTCACTTTTTTTTTTTTTTTTTTTTTTTTTTTTGCTGCTTTTGGCTAGGGCTGGGTTTGAACTCGCCACCTCTGGTATATAAGACCAGCACCCTACTCCTTTGAGCCATAGGCACCGCCCTTTATTTCACTTTTAAACTTTCCTTTTCAACCTCTTCCTCCTAAAAATTAACATAATGCCTCTACTATAATCTATTGGTGTGGATCTAAACCAGGTGCCAATATATTTTCTCTGTAAAGAGCCAAATAGTAAGTATTTTAGGCTTATGGACCATAAAACCTAGCTGTAGAGTTGCAGCTACTTAACTCTGCAGTTGTAGCATGAAAGCAGCCCCAAATGATACATAAATGAATAAGTTGTGGCTGTGTGCCAACAAAGCTTTACAAAAACAGACAGCCTATTGGGTTTGGCATGCACAGGCTGTGGCTTGTTGACCACTTGTCTAGTCTGCAAAATGTTATGGGAGTGTCGATCTTGCTTGGGAAATGCTATTGTTTAGAGCAGTGTTTGGCAAACTAGGAATGGGAATGGGGGATATATCAGAATCACCTGTCACTCATATCTTGTCTTTGCAGAATCTCTTATTTCAGACTGATCAAAGGGAGAATTGATGCATTCCCTAGTTTCCTGGCCAATACCAATTTTAGTATTACTGGAAATACGATGTACCAGCCCTACTCCCTAAATACATTGCAAGAAGTGTTCCCTTCTCAGGCCTTCCCTCTTGATCTTATGAAAGCATGACTGAAGAACATTTCTAACTAAAATCATATCAGGAGCCAGAAGATGCAAACGTTTTTCTGAAAAAAATTTCAAGAGTTACATTAAAACAGAAAATAAGCCAGGCACAGTGGCTCATGCCTGTAATCCTAGTTCTCTGGGAGGCTGAGGCAGGCGAGTTGCTTGAGTTCAGGAGTTCAAGACCAGCCTGAGCAAGAGATAGACCCTGTCTCTACCAAAACTAGAAAAACCAGCTGGGTGTTGTGGTGTGTACCTATAGTCCCAGCTACTGGGGTGGGGGGGCTTATGCATAAGGATTTCTTAAACCCAAGAGTTTGCAGTTATTGTGAGCTATGATCCACGGCACTCTACCCAGAGTGACTCTATCTCAAAAAAAAAAAAGGAGAAGAAGAAAAAAAGAACAAAAGTAAAACTTTGCCCAATAAATTGGATAATTATTTAGTATACATGTTAGTGTCCATATTATTCCACTTTAGGGAATTAGAGGCATAGGAAAAAGAAAATAAAAAGAAGAAAGTAAAAATACACTCAAATTTCAAATAGCAATAGGTTCTCCAAATGACAGGTACAGTGACTAAGCACAGGACACTATTTGCTGGTGCATAGACTGGAATCAACTATTTTCAAATGTCAAAATTTTCAGCCATATCTCACACACAGTTACTATGCATCTGTTGATATTGACTTCTTTCTGGGGAAGGAGGGCCTAGCCTTTTTTTTTTTTTTATACAGTTCCATATCGGAATCAGTGATTCTTATGAGGGTAACAAGTGAGAGTTTATAAAAATTATTTGGGGAGTTTATGCTACCAAAAATCTATCGTTTCACCTAAAGGGTCATCTTTTCCTCACTCCAGGAACTTCCTCAGTAAGCTGTGATTGCAGATGGAAATGTTGTTCATCAGCACATTGAGACAGAACAAAATGGTTAAAAATTGCTGAGGGAAAGTAGGTAGGCAAACAGGTGCGTGAGTATAAGGCTATGCCCCTGGTAGAGAATAGGGCACACACTGTGTCCACAGAAGGCAAGGAAAACTTTACTGACTTTATTAAAGAATCAGAGTACTTTAAGATATGAAATGATAACAATTCTAGAAGAAAGTGCGGGGAAAACTCTTGACAATATGGGTCTGGGAAAGGATTTTATGAAGAAGATATTCTTGGCAATTGCAGCAATCCAAAAATAAGTAAATGGGTTGTGATCTAACAAAAAAGCTTCTGAGCAGCTAAAAGTACAACAACTCGAGCAAACAGACAGCCTTCAGAATGGGAGAAGATATTTCTATGCTGACAAAGGGCTCATAACTAGAATCTACAGAGAAAAGCTAATCAATGAGAAAAAAAGCAAACAATCCCATTTATAAGTGGGCAAGAGAGTTGAACAGAATCTTCTCTGATGGAGACAGATGAATGGCCAATAAACACAAGGAAAACATGCTCATTGTCCCTGATCATCAGAGAAAGACAAATCAAAACCACCCTGACATATCACCTAACCCCAGTGAGAATAGCCCACATCACAATGTCCCAAAGCTGCAGATGCTGGCACAGATGTGCAGAGAAGGAAATAGTTTTACACTGCTAGTGCGAGTGCAAACTAAATACAGCCTCCATGAAGAAGAAGTGTGGAGAATCCTCAAAGAGCAAAAAGTAGACCTTCCATTTAATTCCACAATCCCATTACTAGGTATCCACCTAGAAGAAAAAAAAATCATTTTACCATAACGACATTTGCACTAGAATGTTTATCACAGCTCAAATCAAAATTGCCAAAATGTAGGATCAACTCAAATGCCCATCAACACATGAATGGATTATTAAACTGTTATATGTGGACACCATGGAATATTATTCTTCCTTAAAAGACAAAAACTTTATATCTTTTGTATTTACCTGGATGGAGTTGAAACACATTCCTCTTGGTAAAGTGTTACAAGAATGGAAAAGCGAACAGAGACTGCAAAATTATAACCTAGTTGTTTGTACCCTCATATTAACCTGAAATCAAAAATAATAAAAAAAAAGAATGGAAAAGGAAGCATCCAATGTACTCAATAATATGAAACCAACAGATAAACAACTACATGTTTATTAAAGGAAAACACTATTAAACTCAAGTTGGGGGAGGGGAGAAAGGAGAAATGAAAGGAGGAGGGGAAATTGTAAGCTTTCATGAATGGGCGCAATATAAGGGTACACAGCACATCCCCTGGGTGAAGGTCTCAGCCACAACTTGAACTTTACCCAAGACATATAAACCAAGTAACACACTCATTTGTCCCCTCAGATTAATCTGAAATAAAAAAGAGTATTATGAATTGGGCTGCAATAAACATTCTGGTACAAATAGATTTTTAACTTAATTTTTCTTCATCTAATTGTCAGCCAACTGAAACTTACATAATTTGGAAGCTTAGGCCTAAAATTCTAACATTACAAAAGCAACTCAGAATCAAAGCAAATGATCATACCATATGGGTTTCTGACAATTTCAAAGTCTGAATTTTTGTAAAGGATTGACCCCATACTTACAGTCATAAATATGAATAATACCCTTATATTACACTTAGTAATAGTAACAACTAACTTATTGAGTACGTAAGAGGCAGAAATTTTCTAAACTCCTTAAATGGACTATCTTTTATAATCATATTAAAACAAGAGGCTGATGTTTTTGTTCTCAGTCTATAGACAGTGAAATGGAAGCACTAGAGTTTTAAAGTTAGGCTCAGACTATACCATTGTAACCATTATGTTGTGGAATTCAGATCCGATCTGAAAAGTGAGTTAAATGGTCATGAAAGGAGAATGATTTTTTTTTTTTTTAATAGAGACAGAGTCTCACTTTATTGCCCTTGGTAGAGTGCCATGGAATCACATAACTCAGAGTAACCTTCAGCTCCTGGGCTTAGGTGATTCTCTTGCCTCAGCCTCCTGAGTAGTTGGGACTACAGGTACCCACCACAATGTCCGGCTACTTTTTTGTTGCAGTTCGGTGAACCCGCCACCCTCAGTACATGAGGCTGGCACCTTACTCACTGAGCTACAGGCACCGCCCGAAAGGAGAATTATTTTGAAATATTTCTTCTTTTTCTATTGTCTATAAGATTTGGCAAGATCTATTTTTTTGAAACTATCTTTTACTTTTATTTATATAATATTAGTTATCTATTTTTTTGTGACTTTGGAAAAAAAATAAGAAGTTAACTGATGACTTCCTACTGAGCCTCAGGGTCAAAGCATTCTATAATAGACATGCTCTATTTGACAATGTGAACATTACTTTCTTTGCATTATTATTATTAATATTGCTTAATATTCCAATACAGTAATTGTATGATTTCTTTTCTGAATGTATTTATTTTCGTTCATTGTTTACAAGGTTTTTGTTTCTAGTCTTTATCTTAAACATTGTTATTGTTATTAAATTTTAAGCCCCTTTAATTCTGTGAAGGCAAAAAGTGAAAATTTACTAAACACATGTATATGTAAAAATAAAAAAATAAATAGTCATGAAAGTAAACCATCTCTGGTATTAAACATTTCATCTCAAAATTATTCACATGTATCCGAATTTATAAGTCCAATCATTAATCTATGGGACTGAAAGGTGTTTCATGCAGAAGTCCCTAACCTTTTTGACACCAGAGACCAGTTTCATCAAATATGGAGGTGAGAGTGGGGATGAAGGGACAAAACCCAGGCAGTGATGTGAGCAATGGGGAGCGATGATAAATACAGACAAAACTTTGTTTTCTCTCCTGCTGCTCCTTCTGCTAAGCAGCCCCACTCCTGACAAAGCAGACTCCCTACCCGTCTGGGGCCTGAGGGTTGGGAACTGCAATCATAAAGAATGTACTTTACTATGTTCAGGTCTGGGAACTCCCTCAATAATTGTTCAGCATTCCAATGCTGTTTGTTTCTACTAACTTCATCTTTATATATTCGTATTCGATCTCTATCTACTTTTCTTCCTACATATTTACCCGTGAACATCCTTTTAGTTTGAAACTACTTGACCTTTACTTTTCTCACAGAGAACTGTTTCAAATACAGAACATTTCAATCTCTGGTTTGCTGCACCTGCTTTTGAAATTCTAAATTCCTGTGATCACAGAAAGCAATTTTATACCCAAAAAGAAAATGTCAAGATACTTTTTCATTGTTGAAAGTGTCTGAAATTGTTGCAGCTGCATCTAGAATGTGGATTTACAAAAAATATATTCTCTAAGGTAGCTTTATTATGTTTATGTCTAAAACCCACAGCGTGGATGGGCCTGCTGCACTGCCCCTCAGCTTTGGGGCCATGTCCATTAAATGCTGGTGGCCTGGCTGTCACAGATGCTGCAAATGAGGCCTGTAAGGACAATGGTGTAGGCAGAAAGTTATGCCATTTCCTACTTAACACAGAGAATAACTGGAGCAACAGCAAATAATACTGCAGAAATTATAACATTTACTTATTGTCCATAAGGAGTATGTTTGATGGACAGTGCTAAGAAGATAAAGGAAAACATTGTATCATTAAAAACTTTTTCTTTATTTCCAGGCATGGTGGTCCTGTGCCTGTAGCCCCAACTACTCTAGAGGCTGAGGTCTGAGGCCAGAGGTTCTTTTGAGCCTAAGAGATTAAGGCCATCCCGGGCAGCATAGTGAGACCTTATCTCTGCAAATACAAGTAACTAAATAAGTTTTCTTTGGCAACATGCCATCCTGGATTAAAAAGATAACTTCTACCTAAGATTTTGTACAAACACACACACACACACACACACACACACACACACACAGATTTATTGCTTCTTATGTAGATTATAATTACTTTTTATTACAGGAGAGTATTAACCTACTTGTAATACAGGAATAAAATTCAACAGATTGATGATAATGTTAGACAACTATTACATAACATGCTATCACCGATAAAGTCTAGTTCTACCTATGTGATGAAATCTTTGTTCAAAAGAAAAAATACTACTACATGAAATATGTCTATACTACTACATGAAGTATGTCTATACTACTACATTAAACCAATTATAAACTTGGTTCTTTTCTATATAGGATTTCTATTTGGATTTTGTCATTTTGTAATTCTGAGCAATTCACAATCAATTAACTATGGTAAGTTTTGTCCCAAACTTGAAGGACATACTGACTTCAGTTGTTTTGAGGGCTAATATATTTGTGAACATACCTAATAAAATGAACTTTCATGTCAAGCACTTAATATGATATTTTCTAAAATATTATTTTAAGTAGTTTACAATATCAATGTTGAGTTAGTTTTTACAGGATAATTTTTTTTCTTTGAATGTTCTTAATTTATTCATTGTTTCCCAGTATGTTTTCAAATGAGCATTTATGATGTTTTATTATTATTCGTGTTGTTAAATAGATGTTTGGAACATAGTAGAAACTGAACATATAAATTATTACTTTTGGAAAGAGAAATAAGCCTCTGGGTTAAAAACAATGAACTCATTACATTGAAAGTTAATGTAAAGAATATTCCATCTTATTCATATTTCTACAGGTTATTTTAAAGAGTTCTGATATAATTAGGAAAACACACTCACACGCAGAGGTATAAACGCATGCACATGTGTTGACATAAATTTGGGGATTTTGACTTTCCTTTTTCCCCCCCAAATCAACTGTGGTTTTATCCTTTCATAGGCTGAAGACTTTTACTTAAATTACTCGTAGGCGGAAAGCAAGATGTGTTATAGATTTACAGGAAACATTTATAAGACAAAGATGTAGAGATTTCAGTGGACACATTCAAAACCCAGTATTACTCAGATTCTGATGCCAGTAAAAATGTTAAAAAATAGAATTGTCGGAGTAAATGGATATCATCTAGAACATGGGAGATAATTAGTAGGGTTTCTGGAATTATCTGCACTATTCACATTCAACTTTACTCCTGGGGATCTCTTTCAAACTGGAATTTATCAAGAGTGATATATAAGATTTTGGGGAAAAGGTTTGAAAGGATCCTGAACAGTGTTATAACCTAAATTTGCCACAAAGGAAAGACATGAAGATAAATGATCTACAATATGTGTAGATGAAAGTGAACTTCTGTTACCAAAAAGGAAATAACTGTATTGATTCATGACATTAGGGAGACGTATTTATGTTCTGAAGAACAGTCTGATAATTAAAACTGTTCCAGAGTTCTGCACTCATAATAGCAACTATAGGAATTAAATTGTATTTTGCAGAGTAACAGTGTCTTTTTACATCAATCTCATTGCTTCTTTACAACTTTCTTGAAAGCAGTGGAAGGCAAAATTATTTTTTTGATATTCCACAGATAAGGAAACCTAAGAATATCAAAAAAGCTATTGTAGGGTATTACTTAATCTTCATTCATTCTTTACGTGGTTTTTGTTTCTAGTCCTTATCTTATACATTGTTATGGTTATTAAATTTTAAGCCTTTTAAATTCTGTGAAGGCAAAAAATGGAAACCTAATTAACACATGTATATGTAAAAATAAAAAATAAATAAAAATAAAAGCTATTATAGGGTATTATTATAAAACATGTTTTCATCCTTCTGATCTTTAATAAGTCCAGTGGCCTCTGCAATAAGCCTTTTATGTAACAGCACAGAGCTGAGCCTCAGATGCAGGTTCATGGTGTGAATAAGGTACAGGCCCTAGAGCCACATCGTCTCCAAACAATCCCTGTACCTATCAATCACTGTTAGTCTTCTCATTGGTAAAATGAGGTTAATAAGTTTGCCTTCTTTAAAGGATTTATTTCTCATAATCATGCAAGATAAATTATAAAAACTCTTATAGCCAAAGCATTGATTATTATCTCTGGCACATGAAAGACGTTCTATAAATGTTAGCTTCTTTGTATATTCTCCAAAACAGTGAGGGATGGGTAATAAATTTGAAATCATAGCTTTGTGAGTTCCCTCTCCACCATGACATTCTGCCATGTATTCTTTTGTAAGGTGAAATTGAAGTCTTCTCCCAATCCAGGTATGTCCTTAATTTTTCTTTTTCTATAAACTCAATCCCACAGTTTTCAAAATGAGGTCTGAAAGTGAAGGAATTGAGTGATTGATAGTCATTGGAATGTTAACATAAGCCTCAAGAGGAGATTTTGAAATCTTATTTAGTAATTGGTTGATTTTATTGTTACTGCAAGGATGTTTTTGAAATGTTCATTTTTGAGAAAATCTCATGAATGTTATGTCAATCAGGTTGATAAAAATATCTCAGATTGCATGTGAAGCCCGCACACTGTACCCCATGATTGAACTAATGTATACAGCTATGATTCAATAAAAAAAAGAAATGTTCATTTTCCTTCTTATTATCATTTCCAATTTTACAATCTACTAAATTAATTCCTCATTTATATTATTGTTTATAGAACTGAAATTCTCATAAAAAGAAATCCACATTATGACTTCTATACTCTAAACTATGGTAAAGAAAATACAATAGAACCTCCATGGTTGAACACCCTCCTACATTGTCCACCTCCCTAACTTGACCTAATTTTCATAGACTGGACATGCACCACATGGCCTAGTACACATCAGTCATCTTCCTTATGTTGGCCACTTCCATATGTTGACCACTTTGTTACAATCCCTTGGGTAGTCAATTTACAGAGGTCCTGCTGTGCATCTTTTCCGACAGGCGATACAGCAAAAGGAAGCTGTGAGATAGTCACAGCACAAATTAAGAGAGAATGCAAATCCATTGGGACAGCAGCCCCAACATTTCTGACACTAGGGACCAGTTTCATGGAAGACAATTTTTCCAAAGGACTGTGGGTAGGATGATGGTTTTGATATGGGTCTGCAGGCAATTGATTTATTAAGTCTCTGTGGAGTCAAAGCTCTCTGCTAACTAATGATAATCTCTATTTGCAGCTGCTCCCTGGAGATAGCACCACCACTTCAACTCCATCTAAGATCATTGGCCATTAAATACTCATAAGGAAAACACAAACGCAATCCTTGCATGTGCAATTTACAGTCGAGTTCTTGTGCTCCTCTGAGAATATAATGCCCCAGCTGATCTGACAAGAGGCTGATCTCAGGCAGTGATGCTGGTGATGGGGAGCTTCTGTAAATACAGATGAAGCTTTGCTCATTATTCCCTGCTCCTCCTATGTGGTCCAGTACCTAACGAGCCACAGATGGGGACTGGTGGTACTGGGGGTTGGGAAATGCCATGTTAGAATGTTATCATCTAAAAAAACACGAAAGCATAAATGTAGCACTGTTTTTCTTTGTTTTTAAATGTAAATATTCTGTTCTGAATACTTAGCTTCATCTGAGCTACACTTTATTTCAATACCACCAGGAAATGATTAGACCAAGTAGGTTACTTCCACTTAATATAAAGTAGCATCCACTGACCATTTCAACATTCATTTTGAACTGTAGGTATAGATTTTTTAAATAGACTGAATTATACAACAGATGAATACATGTGTGCAGGATTGTAGGTGATCTCTCCTGTTACAGAAGGGCAGAAATATTCTGTTTTGCACTAATTGGGAGTCTATCAGGATGACTCAGGAAAAAATAATAAAACTCATGAGGATTAGCTGAAAGTAGATACACATTCATATGGAAAAAAGTCAAGATTGATTTAATAATCACTTTCAATAGAAAACATAAAGGAGCTATCTAAAATGAGCCCTATTTTTTCAGTAATAACTAGTAATAAGAATGACTCAATTGGTAATAATAGCAAGCAAGTTAAAATAATCAAAAAGAACAGAAAAACATTAAAATGATAGTTTTTTTAAACAAGAATACATTTTCATAGCTTTGCATATGATTTCATAAGCAACTCAGAGACTACGATTTTGGTCACCGGTGCTAACAATAAATAGAAAGTAGACTCATTTTATAGAAACAAAAATTTTATACTATTTTGTCCTTTCTTATTTAAGTTACCAAAGGCAAAGAATGACAAAATTTGTCAAAGGTGATTAAATATACAGTGCTAGATAATTTCTGTAGGAAAAATAATGATTTAAACATATTGGGGGTGGCAAAGTATTCTGACATTGGGCACCTGGATAGTTGTTTTAATTTTTCACTCTTCACTAAAAAAATGTGTACAGAATTTGGTAGGAATGGTGTCACATAAAAATTACAAACCAGGAAATTACCTATGTGGTAGAGTAATAGGTAATTTCCTGGTTCGCAATTACCACATAGGTAATGCAATGTGGCACAGTAGTTCTATTTTTCTGGTCCTGTGGAAAAATTTAAACCCATATTTTAAAATGATGATTTGAAAGTATAAATTTGTCAGTTTGGGCTGCTCTTTTAAAATATTCTATGTTTTATCTCATGTGCCAGGGTAAATATTTCGATGAAGTAAACAGAACTGAGACGGTTTCTCTTCCCATAAATGCAGCATCAGGTTATAGAATCTCTCTATGGAGGTTTTTCCATCAGGTACAGAGAACTGAATAGAACTGCAGTGAGAATTCACTTCTATTTAGAGCCAATGCTAATATTTCAGAGTTCACTAATTTTGTTTCAAAGTGCAAGTTTTAATATTATGTGCTCCTAGCATAATCCAGAAAAACAAATTCAATAGTAAGAAAAGAATTGTGAAATGTGAAAAACTACATAACCCACAGCACTTTGTCTATGTGAAGCTGAGATCTTTTCCAAGATCTGTGGATAAAATGGCAAAGCAATACCTGTGACAACTTGGAATGCACTGGAAATTAACCTTCACAGAACAGTAACAGAGAATCAAGTTAAAGAGCAATCACTTCATTGATCTACCATGAACATCTCTGTGGTGGGAATTATGGTCCTTGCAAAATTAAATGTCATTTTTTTCCTTGTAAATGTTTTTTAAGCCATCCTATTTAAAAGTATTCTACATAGATATTCTCACAAGTAATAAATTGATAAGACTAATCTGCTGTGATCTTTTTCACATCCCTATTTCTTATTGTTTAATCCTTATTTGCTATTATTTGTTGTATATTATTGGTTGTAGTGTTACTTTATTAGCACTAATAATACTATATTTTCCATACTAAAAATTAGTATTAAAGAACTATCATTGACTTTTCATCTATAGGCTAGCTTTCCAATTTTAAAATGCCTAACAAAAAGGATTCTATAATTTTACCTGGTAACATACGTATTTCTGAATTTTTCACATTTGTAAGGTTATTTTGTATGTCAAACTTAAATTATTCCCACTGCAAATTACATCCATTTCCTTTGAATCACTGGAGACAGGCAATAGATAGTAAGCATTTTATCTTTTCTAATAACTGGTTTTAAGGATGAAACTTGGTAAGGAGCCATTTAATTGTGACAAATGGAGCAGAAGAATCATATAGAAAAGGTGAAAATTCATTGATATTTTCAAGTTCAATATCAAATCACCTCAAAAAGATTTATGATAATTTTCAGGAATGACACCAAAACTGCAGTAACTTATGACAACTTTTATTATAAGAAAATTATAATAAACCAACTCTATTGGGTCCCTTGCTTTATTTAGCCTCAGACTTTTAAGGATAGGCAAAGACTGGCATTTTAGTTTAACCACCTGCCCATACTTTGATTTAGTAATCTCATCCCTATGCAAAACCTACCACAGGAAAAAATTACTTAAACTATTTGCATTTGTTAGGCAAAGTCCTGTTCGAGTTGTGTCCCACACCCAGGAGGTATGCCATATAACCTAATATTGTGCCCATTAGGTGGGAGCACACTGTCTTTCTCCCTTCTCTCCCCTCCTGCCTCCCATCTCCCCCAGGTCGAATTGAATTGAGGTTTTTCTCCTTTGTGCGAGTGTTTAGTTTGTCTGCTGGCTTCATATTAGTATTGAGTACATTGATTGATATGTGCTTTCCCATTTTTGTGATACCTTAAAAAGAAGAATCTGTTTCAACTCCATCCAGGCTAATGTACTTTTAATGGTAGACTTTTTATGGAAGTAGATGACAAATTAATTGAAACCAATTTTAGTTTATTCAATAAATGCATACAGAATACAATGTCTTAATAAATACTACTCACTGAATTCTCCCTAAAATATTGTGAAATACACAACATGATTGTTTCATGTTATCTCTGAGGAAAATGAGCAGGAAGAAGTTAAAAGATTGGCTTAAGGTCTGCAAATCAGTTAAGTTACAGAGCTGGGATGTGTTCCCAGGTAGACTTTCCCCAGGGTCAGTGCTCTTTCTCATGATGAAATGCTGTTTGTCAAAGGTGTGTGTGGTGGTGGGGGGGTCATAAAAATAGCCACAGTAATATATATCTTATAAAACCACCACTTAGCCTCTAGCATATCTTGTCTACTAAATATATAAGTCTTTCCCTCCCTAAATATTTTTCTATTGTATCCCAGATGCAGTCATTTTCATTCAATCAAATTCCAAGCTTAAAATTGGGAAATCATTTTATATATCTCCTTCCTTCCTCACATAACTTCACCTAATTTCTTCTGTAATTTGACCATTCTGCTTTTGGCAAAGTTCACACATCAATATATTTCTTGCCAATACATTGCTTGTGCCTTTTTCTAAGGTTTATTACTTCTCTCTCAGTTGAGAATAAGCCTCCATTGGGGTCATTCCAGCTGGATGAATTTCTCTTCTAGCATTCTTGAATTTCCCCAGAGCGACGAGTCAAAGATTAATATCCTCAAATCATATCAATAAAGAAAACCCATTCTTTTGGATGGAAACTAGAAGTAGGCAAGTATTTTGCTTTCTCTTTGCAGTGAAGGAAAACTTCTCAACTATTCAATCCCTAATATTTTTCAGCAATTTTAACCACACTTTTGATTAGGGAAATGCCTTTGAGATTAAGAGGGAGGATTCCAGCATGGAAATAAATAAATAATATTTCTTGGGTTATAGAATTTTTCAGCTAATGTTTACCATGACATTTGCTAATTTTGATGCCGGATAGTCATTACTCTGCGCGCCCCTGGAATCTTTGCCCTCACACCTAGTCTTCCTTTTTCCGTCAAGCAGTCACAGGAAATCCACACAGCTTGATAGGCTTCTATTTTGTTAATCCTCAGGATAACTTGAATAATTTTGTAAAACTGCCTATCATTCTTTCTGAATTGGAGATATGATTTCATTCATCTGAGAAATGCTTTGTCTAAATTCCACATTTCGTAGGCATAGACTCTTAGGTATAAATTGATCAGATGTTTCCCATTAGGGACAATCGGTGTCAGAGACAAGAAACTATCTAGATCTCTTGATTGGTAGTACAGGGCTCTTTCCTGTTATGTATCAATTCTATACAGTTTCAGAAACATCATTAGAGCAAACATGAGCTTCTGAGAGGGATGAAAACCAGATCATTGTTTCCATCATCTTTCTTGAGTATCTTATGAAGAGATGTGCAAATATGGACTCGAGATTTCCATACCTGACCCAGTTCTAATACTTTAGTGTAGCAAGAGATTTCTATATTGAGAAAAAAAAATGTTAAAAGATATGGATATTATTACATGAATTGCACATTTTTTTAGAATGGGTCAATACATAATTATCCATAATACATCTTAAGAAAAAACATATTATTCATATTATTTTTCTTAAAGTCTTAAGAAAAAAGGAGGATTTTGACATTAATAATAAAGCATGAATTCCGGCCAACCAAGGGTTTTTAAAGGTTGTAGAGAGAACAACCTAAATTATGAGAATTTAATGTCTCATAATGGAGACATTAAAAAAAAGAAATCTGTGCCTTCTGAACTGTCTTAGAGGAAAAACAAATGTCAATATTTCACTTACACTGTGCCATTCAGTATGATAATCAATGGTGTGAAGAGGAAACTTTTGCATTTAAAGTTTAGTCTCGCGTGGTAAGAATGTTACTAAATCACTAAAATTATTGCAAAACTAAGTTTAACATTTGAACCTCTACAAGCTTCTGATCCTATATTCATTCTACAAAAATTCATCTTTCCTTTAAACGTTGTCTCTGCTTAAGATCTTGTTCTTTAAATTGAATCAATAATCTAATTCCTTAGGCTTAGAAAATGACTGCAGTTAGGATGCTCTAATGTTAGTAATTTAATGATATTAACCTAAAGAGGTATTTACCTTTTAATAGACACTGAATTTTAATTGCAAAATGGAACATCTCTCTCTGCCTCTTTTTTAGCATTTTTGTTTTTCCCTTTCAGTGGAAGTTTTAACTTCATGGTTAACATATAGTAAAATCAGGGTTCTAGAAAATCTTATTTCAAGTTTAAAAAACTTATTTAAAAAACTGAAAATATCAATACAAATGTGGACAACAAATTTGAAATGTTCTTTCCACATTTATCAATATTAATATATAAAATAAAACAAAAAGGAAAAATAATGAACTTATTTCTAAAAAGTAATTGCCTCTCCCTTTAAAATGCTCTTGTTCATTTTACTAAACAAATTTTCACATGAAGCTTTTTACCTTTCAATTTATTTTTGAGACAGAGCCTCAAGCTGTCACCCTGGATAGAGTGACATCACAGCTCACAGCAACCTCCAATTTCTGGGCTCAAGCGAGTCTCTTGCCTCTGCCTCCCAAGTAGCTGGGACTATAGGTGCCTGCCACAATGCCTGGCCATTTTTTGGTTGCAGCTGTCATTGTTGTTTGGCTGGCCCGGGCTGGATTCGAACCCACCAGCTCACATGTATGTGGCTAGTGCCTTAGCCCATTGAGCTACAGGTGCTGAGCCACCTTTTAATTTAGATTTCAGTGTGGCCATGTATATATTAATTAAATGCCAAAGTCTTTTAAGCATATACGTTAAAGCTATAATAACTAAAGCTGACAATATTTGCACAAAGGTAGAGAATACAAAATGTGAAATAAAACCTTTACTAGTAAAATGTCCATTTTTTTTAAATGGTTGAATAGTATTCCATATATACCACACCTTGCCAATCCATTCTTGGGTTGAAGGGCATTTAGGCTGTTTCCACATTTTAGTGATTATAAATTGAACTGGGATAAACAGTCTAGTACAAGTGTCTTTATAATAAAACTGTTGTTTTTTTTTTTTTTTTATTCTGGATATATGCCAAGTAATGGGATTGTAGGATCAAATGGGATGTCTCGGTTGAGTTCTTTGAGGTTTCTCCATCCTTCCTTCCAGAAAGGTTGTATAAGTTTGCAGTCCTACCAGCAGTGTAAAAGTGTTCCTTTCTCTCCACATCCATGCCAGCATCTGAAGTTTTGAGATTTGGGGATATGGGCCATTTTCACTGGGGTTAGATGATATCTCAGGGTGATTTTAATTTGCGTTTCTCTAATAATTAGGGATGATGAGCATTTTTCCATCTATTTGCTAGCCATTTGTCTGTCTTCTTTAGAGAAGGTTCTGTTCCTCTCTCTTTCCCATTGAAGCATGGGATGGTTGGTTTTTTCCTTATGGATTAAATTAAGTTCTGTATAGATCCTAGTTATTAAGCTTTTGTCTGATTCAATATATGCAAATATCTTTTCCCATTGGGTAGGTTGTCTATTTGCTTTGGTTGTTGTCTCCTTGGCTGTACAGAAACTTTTCAGTTTAATTAAATCTCATTTGTTTATTGTTGCTCTTGTTGCTATTGTCATGGCAGTCTTCTTCATAAAGTCTTTCCCCAGGTTGATATCTTCCAGTGTCTTTCCTATTCTTTTGAGGATTTGTATCATGTCATGCCTTAAATTTAAGTCCTTTATCCGATAAATCTTGAATTAATTTTTGTGAGTGGAGAAAGGTGCCCATCCAGTTTCAGTCTTTTACATGTGGATATCCAATTCTCACAGCGCCTTTTATTGAATAGGGAGTCTTTCCCCCAGTGGATGTTCTTATTTGGTTTATCGAAGATTAGGTGGTTATAAGTTGTTGGTTTCTTTTCCTGGTTTTCTATTTGATTCCAAATGTCTATGTCTCTATTTTTGTGCCAGTACCATTCTGTCTTGACCACTATGGTCTTGTAGTACAGCCTAAAATCTGGTATGGTGATACCCCCGGCTTTGTTTTTATTACTAAGAACTGCCTTAGCTATATGGATTTTTTTTCTGGTTCCATATAAAATGCAGAATCATTTTTTCCAACTTTTGAAAATAGGAGTTGGTATTTTAATAGTGACGGCATTGAATCAGTAGATTTCTCTGGGAAGTATAGACATTTTAACAATGTTGATTCTTCCCAGCCATGAGCATGGTATGTTCTTCCATTTGTTAAAGTCCTTTGCTATTTCCTTTCTTAGGATTTCATAATTTTCTTTATGGAGGTACTTTACCTCTTTTGTTAGGTATATTCCTAAGTATTTCATTTTCTTTGGGGCTATGGTGAAGGGAGTTGAGTCCTTAATTAACCTCTCATCTTGGCTGTTGTTGGCATATACAAGGGCAACTGTCTTATGGACATTGTATTTATATCCTGAGATATTACTGTATTTTTTGATGACTTCCAAAAGTCTTGTGGTTGAGTCTTTAGAATCTTCTTAAGTATAAGATCATATCATAAGCAAGGAGGGAGAGTTTGACCTCTTCTACTCCTGTTTGGATGCCCTTTATTTATTTATTTTTTTGTCTTGTCTAATTGTATTGGCTAAAATTCCAGCACTATGTTGAATAGTAATGGTGACAGAGGAAAGTCTTTTCTGGTTTCAGTTCTAAGAGGAAAAGCTTTCATTTTTAGTCCATACAGTGAAATATTAGCTGTGGGATTATCATAGATAGCTTCAATCAGTTTAAGAAATGTGCCACTTAAGCCTATACTCCTCAGTGTTCTAATTAGAAAAGGATGCTGGATTTTATCAAATTCTTTTTCTATTGAGAGGATCATATGGTATTTGTTTTTGCTTCTAGTAATATGGTGAATAGCATTTATGGACTTGCATATGTTCAATCATCCTTGCATCCCTGGGATGAATCTTACTTGATCATGATGTATGACTTTTTTGATGATAAGCTGTAATCTATTGGCTAGGATTTTGTTGAGAATTTTTGCATCTATATTCATGAGTGAAGTTAGTCTGAAATTCTCCTTTTTAATTGGGTCTTTTCCTAGTTTTGGTATCAGGGAGATGTTTGCTTCATAGAATGTGTTGGGGAAGATTACTTCCTTCTCAATTTTTTGAATTAATTTCTGTAGTACAGGAATAAGCCTTTCTTTGAAGGTTTGATAGAATTCTGGTCTGAAGCCATCTGGACTAGGGCATTTTTATTATTGGGAGATTTTTTATTGTTTCCTTGATCTTAGTGCTTGAAATTAGTCTGCTCAGGAGATCTATTTCATCTCGGCTAAATCTAGGGAGAGGGTGTGATTCCAAATATTGATCCTTTTCCTTCACATTGTCAAATTTCTGGGCATAAAGTTTCTGGTAGTATTCAGAGATAATCTCTTGTATCTCTGTGCATCAATTGTTATTTCCCCTTTATCATTTCTGATTGAAGTTACTAGAGATTTTACTTTTTTATTTAGTTAGTTAGTCTGGCCAAAGTTTTATCTATTTTATTTATTTTTTCAAAAAAAGCATTTCCTTGTTTCATTAATTTCCTCAATGATTCTTTTATTTTCAATTTCATTAATTTCTGATTTGGTTTTGAATATTTCTTTTCTTCTGCTGGGTTTAGGCTTAGATTGTTCTTTTTTTTTTCCAATTCCATAAAATGGCATATGAGTTTGTTGATGTGTTCTCTTTCTGTTTTTCAGATATATGCATCTAAAGTGATAAATTTTCCTCTCCTTTTGCATTATCCCATAGGTTTTGGTGGCTCGTGTCTTCATTGTTGTTATACTCAAGGAAGTTAATGATTTCCTTTTTATTTCTTCCCACACCCAACTATCATTCAGCTAAGGTTGTTTAACTTCCATGCCTTTGTGTGAGGATGAACGTTTTTGTTGGAGTTGAATTCCACTTTTAGTGTTTTGTGGTCTGAGAAGATGCAAGATAAATTTCAATCCTTTTGATTCTGTTGAGATTTGTTGTGTGTCCTAGGATATGATCAGTTTTGGAGAGTGTTCATTGGGATGATGAGAAGAATGTATATTCTTTATCTTTGGGATGGAGTGTTATATATAGGTCTATCAAGCACAGTTATTCTAGGTCTCATTTAAATCTCTAATATTTTTGTTTAATTTCTGTTTAGAGGATTTGTCCAGCTCTGAGAGAGGGGTGTTAAAATCCCCTGTTATTATGGTGTTGCAGGATATTATATTGCTCAGACTAAGCAAAATCTGTTTCAAGAATCTGGGAGCATTTAAATGGGGTGCATAAATATTTAAAATTGAAATGTCTTCTTGTTGTATTTTTTTTCCCTTGACCAATATGAAGTGACCATCATTGTCTTCTTTGCTTTAAATCTACACGTATCAGAAAATGATATTGCAACCTTTCTTTTCTTCTGAATTCCATTTGCCTGAAAAATTGAGTTCCAACCCTTAACTCTAAGTTTTAATTTGTTTTTTGACAGGAGGTGTGTTTCCTGCAGACAGAAAATAGATGGCTTGTGTTTTCAGCCATTAAAAAAAAAAATGGTGATTTTGCAGCATTTGTATTAACCTGGATAGAGGTGGAACACATTATAATTTTTGTTGTTGTTGTTGCTTTTTTTGTTTGTGAGACAGAGTTCAAAGCTGTCACCCTGTCACGCTGGGTAGAGTGCCATAGTATCACAGCTCACAGCAACCTCCAACTCCTGGGCTTAAGCGATTCTCTTGTCTCAGCCTCCCAAGTAGTTGGGACTACAGGCAGCTGCCCCAATGCCAGCTATTTTTTGGTTGTAGTTATCATTGTTGTTTGGTGGGCCCCGGCTGGATTCAAACCCACTGTGGTGTATGTGGCTGGCACCTTAGCTGCTCCAGCTACAGGCACTGAGCCAGAACACATTATTCTTAGTGAAGTATCACAGGAATGGAGAAGTATGAATCTTATGTATTCAACTTTGATATGAAAACAATTAATGACAATTATTGACATGGTTTGGAATAAGGGAACAGGAGAGGAGACAGAGAAGGAGGGAGAGGTTGAGGGAAAGGAAAAGGAAAACAAAAGAAAAGAGAATAGTGACTAATTCTCACATAAATTGGATTTAATTTTGACCAAAGTATATTACTTAAACATTAATTTTTAATTCAACTTGTTATTATGTTGTTTAGGATATTGCATCCTCATTTATAAGTGAAATATGTTTGTAATTTCCCTTTATAATAATATATTTTTTCCAATTTTAATATCAGGTGTATAAAGATGAGGTAGAATGATTTTGAAGTATTTCTTCTTTTTCTATTGTCTATAAGATTTGGCATGATCTGTTTTTTGATATTTTCTTTTATTTTTATTTATAAATATTAGTTGTCTATTTTTTGAGACTTTGGGAAAAAAATAAGAAGTTAACTGATGACTCCATACTGAACCTCAGAGTCAAAGAATTCTACACTAGACATACTCTTATTTGACAACGTGAATGTTACCTTTTTTGCATTATTATTTTTATTATTGCTCAATATTTCATTGCAGCAATTGTCTAATTTCTTTTCTGAATGTATTTATCTTCATTCATTCTTTATGAGGTTTTTGTTTCTAGTCCTTATCTGAAACATTGTTATTGTTCTTATATTTTAAGCCTATTTAATTTTGTGAAGGCAAAAAGTAGAAACCAAATCAACACATGTATATGTAAAAAAAAAAAAATAAAAATGAGAAGTAGTACAAGTATTTAAAAAAAAATCTTTACTAGTAAGATTTACATCTCTTTAGATTTTTCTTTTTTCTTTTTCTTTTCTTTCTTTCTTTTTTTCTTTTTTTGAGATAGAGCCTCAAACTGTCTCCCTGGGCAGAGTGCTGTGGCATAACAGCTCACAGCAACCTCCAACTTTTGGGCTCAAGCCATTATCCTGCCTCCACCTCCTAAGTAGCTGGGACTACAGGCACCTGCCACAATGCCCAGCTGTTTTTTAGTTGCAGCTGTCATTATTGTTTGGCGGTCCCAGGCTAGATTCGAACCCACCAGCTCAGGTGTATATGACGGGTGCCTTAGCCACTTGAGCCACAGGTGATGAACCTCTTTAGTTTTTTTATTGTCCCTTATCCATGATTAGTAATAAAATAGCTGTCAGTGTCATTGCTGATAAAACATTACATTTTTATTCTCAATTTAAGAATAACAGTAGGAACTTAGTAAAGCTATTTGTATGGTTTTTTTGTTTGTTTTTTTTTGAGACAGAGTCTCACTCTGCTGCCCTTGGTAGAGTGCTGTTATCTCACAGTCCACAGCAACCTCAAACTCTTGGGCTCAAGTGATATTCTTGCCTCAACTTCCCAAGTAGCTGGGAGCACAGGCACCCACCACACCACCCAGCTATTTTTTGGTTGCAGTTGTCATTTTTTGTTTCGCAGGCCTGGACTGGGCTCAACCCCACCAGCCTCAGTGTAAATGGGCAGTGCCCTACTCATTGAGCTGCAGGTGCTGAGCCTATTTGTACGTTTTTGATATTGAAAAAATCAATCAACAGTGTTTACAAGACTACACAAAGCTCCTTTTCTCTTATTACTCTTGCCAGTATGTCTAAAATGCTGAAGGAAAGAGTTTAAACTACACCTTTTAGTTGGCAGTCTTAATGTTATAATCACAGTGACTTTCAGTTAAGACTTCCTCCTGTGATCAATTCTTGTAGTTATAGCTGAAAGACAGGACCCTTTTTTAAAGAGGCCCATCCTTCAAGTCCCTAACCATCTTTTAAAGCACTTCTAATGTTTCCTGAGCACTGATGCTGGAAAGCAAGCAATCAAGAGTCACTTCACATTTCATCATTTCCAGTAGGTTAACAAAAATGTCAGCCTTCAGATTGTTTTTAAGATAACTTTATCGCTAGGCCTACGTTTGTCGGAAATGAAACATTTGGTTAGAATGTAATGAATAAATACAATACAACTATTTTTTGTTCCTAAAGCAAATTGCATTTTAATGTGACTTTAAATAACATTTGTTTTCTTTTCAAGATATTTGCTTTTTATTTTCCGTAAATTTTCTATGCATTAAAAAGGACTGACTAAAGGCTCACGGATTTAGGATTTAAATAAGGCTTGTTTTTAATCATCTTAGCAAATGATTGAGCTGCAACTGACACCTTAACACTTTCACCTACCAGTGACTTCTCTCTAACACTGGAAAAGAATAAAACAGATGCTTCAATACACCAGGTCATTTGTTGAGCTACTTGTAAAATGATAATAGTACAGTAATGTAGCTACTTATTTTTCAGTTTATAAAATATCGTCTTTAACTTATTGCTTAAAAAGTGCCTAAAGTTGAATGAATATAATATTTTTCAGTGATTTACAATATAGTTTTTCATATTGTAGAAAAATAAACTGCAATTGATTCTCAGTTTTGGCAGATGAAAGTTATATTTCAATAAAAATTTAATCAATATCTTGATGTAAATTAAATTTATATTTAGGGAAACAAAAACTATAAGACAAAATAAGAAATAACATGCCAAATAGATTATAGAATATAACATTTACTAAAAAAATGCAAATATAAGAAATAATTTGCAACTAATTTAGGGATAGAGAAAGGGTAAGCAGTATTTAAATTTAGCCCAAGACATTTATACCAGAAATAAAATAATATACTAACTAGTGTGTTTCTGGGCATAGGGTACATGGTTTTCTTCATAATTTTGCAAATGCTTTCACCTATAAATTATAGATAATATTGGTAAAGGTTATTTGTGAGGAAATTACTTTTGGTATGCAGGCAAAGAATTGAATATTTTTGGAGAAATTATTATATAAATTTACTTATTCATGTGTAAATAACCTTTAATCAGTACAGAAATTTTTAAAAAAACTTAAAAAGAAACTGCTTTTTTTGATAGTAGTTTTTCTTTATTTTTGTCACAAAACCTTAAGACCTAGAATACAGATTAACCTATAGTGTCAAGCTCGACTTACAGGGAGTGAAAAAATGAGTGAAGAGGGGAGAAAACACATGAATTGCTGAAAGGGCAGAATGGCAGTTTGGTTAAGAGCAGGGATTCTAAATATACTGGGTGGGGGGCTCACAGATTGCTCTGCGACTCACAGTTTTATAATATTGGGAGATTTTTTGGCTTTCAGTAATTCAGTTTCCCTATTTACAATATGGGAGAGTTACAACAGTAATCAAGTAAAGTAATTTAGGATATTTGAAGAAAAAAGAAAACAAAAATGCAGAATACTTTTGAAAAAAAGTATTTTGTGACAATGCATTAAATATTATGGTGTTACTGGTACAACATGATTTTAGTTTGCTTTAAAATAATGATTAATATAAAGTTACATTTTATTTTACCAACATTTTGTTACTTGACATGTAATATTCTTTATTTTTTACATATTTGGAAAAGCTTATTAATAACTGACACTTTTATGGTGCTTATTACATGTCAATCATTGTTCCAAATACTTTTAAGATTATTTACATGTATCTGAAAATTTGATATCACTTTATGATAGTTTCATAGATTTACAAATGGAGACATGAAAAAATATTTGCATTGAGAAGTAAATCTATTCTGAATGACCAGATTGGGTAATGAGATTTTTCTAAAGGGACATAATAATTAAGAACTAAGACCAACTCAAATAAGATAGGAATTCTATAACAATTTACATTAAGATAACTTTATATCACCAATTATGACATTCAAGATAAAATAAAAGAGAATAAAAATAAATATGGTCACATGTTTTCAAAACTTTCTTATTAAAACATCTTATGAATACTTATGTCATCAGGAAAAAAATCCAAAATATAAATTATCTCCCAATAGAAAAGCCATGATCCCTATAGAAAAGTCTAAATGTTGTAGACTGGTCATATACAAAGTGTGGATATCCCCTTGAAAATGCTGCATAGATAACTAGTTTAATGAATTCTAAGGAGGAATATATAGTAAGCATTGCTTTAGCAAGTTTTAGAGGGATAAAATTTATGCAGTATGGGAAATGGTAAATTATTTTACAAGAATAAGTGCGTAATATTTGGTCAATTTATGGATTATAATGTAATCTATAAATCCATAGCTATCTAATTAAAAAATATTAAGAACTCCAATGATTACAAACTGCCATAAAACAGTCTTTCCACTATCAACCAAGTTCAGAATGTGTCCCTAGAGAAAATCAACAAACAAAATTGTTCACAATTACCAGTCTTTTTCATATCAAAATCATTTGCAGATTTAACAAATGCAAATAGGATATTGCATTTCAAAGTGTAAGGTTAAGAAGAATAAGTGCACCATCATGTTTCCTGTGATGGACAATGAGAAGTTGCTAGAAATGGTTAACCACGCATCATAGGGAAGAAGAGAAAGAAGGTCACCATTTGTGTATGCCTATTAATGTGCACAAGATGTTTTATTAGTGATGGCTCCTTGTTCTCTAACTATAAAAGGATTAAATCCCAATCCTTCCCTTATCCAAAGGGAAGCTCTGACTGCAGGACAGGTCTTTGGGAGAAATGTCAGCCAGGAATTAGACCAGGGGTTCTCAAGGAAAGCAGACATACAGAATGACTCCCAAGGAGAATTCCTCTATGCTTTGACACAAAGCACGTCTTCAGTATAAGAGGTAAGGTTTCATCAGACAGATATTTTCACACACAGAGTACATCTTCAGAAAGGAATATTTTAAGTAGTAAGATTATTATAGAGACCTCAAGTTCTCAGAAACATAGAAAACGAATGGTTTGTTTCTTTTCCTTAAAAATAAAAAGGTAAAAAAAGTAATGTTATATTAAGTTCTTTATTTTTTCTGACATATCATAAAAATGTTAAAATAGTGATTTTGAAAGAGATAAAATATGTTAAATAACATATTTAAATCCCCTTCCTATTGAGACAATATTCATGACTTAGACAATTAAATGGTCTTTAATAATAGCATTACATCAAGCAAAAGGAATTGGGGCTCATTTTTAGTTTTCTTAGATGAAACAATTGCCAGCTGAGCCTTTTCTATCTGCAAAACTATGTATCATAAATGAGGAGTAAATGCATACTTTTCAAGAGAAGCAAACACTAGGGAATGTGTTACTACTGAATCTGCCCACAGGAAATGCTCAAAGATACATTATATAATACATGGGACAGCAAAACATATTCCAATCAACATAAAGATACCCAAAAGTTAAAGTTCAATGAACAGCTCTTACAAAACAATAGCACAAGAAGAAAGACAAAACAATAAGATTTTATCCAATATGATAAAGAGAATAGCATCCCACATATCAATACTAATCCTCAACATGAACATATGAATGATCCACTTAAAAGACATAAACCAGGTGAATGGATGAGAAAAACATGACCAAAGTATCTTCTATCCCAACGAAACACATCTAATCCACAAGGACTTGGTCAAACTCAAGGTAAAGGGATGTGAAAAAAAAGTTACATGTAAATAGGAGCCAAAAGAGAGAAGGTGTATTCAAAGGAATTATTGAGAAGAACTTCATGATATTTCTAGGGATTCAGATATCCTAATATAAGATATATTCTCATATCATATAAACGAACTTTATATCAATGATGGTTAAAAAAGGACAAAGATGGTCAATATATAATAGTAAAGGGATCAATTTCCCAAACAGACATACAATCTTAAACATACATGCACCTGACATAGGAGCTCCCGAGCTTGTAAGGCAAAATTTTGCATTATCTAAGCCAAGAAATAAATAGTGGCATCTGACTAGCCAGAGACTTCAACACTCCATAGCCAGAACTGAACAGATCACTGAAGCAGAAAATGAATAAAGAAATACTGGACTTTACTGAGACTCTAGAATAGGTGGAACTAAGGAACATTTATAGAATATTCTACCCCATAACTACTGAATTTACATTCTTCTCATCAACACATGGAACATTATTCAAAGCTGATCATATGGAAAGCCACATAATAGTCTCTGAAAATTTATAAAAATTAAAATCATACCATGTATTTTTACAGAACAGAGGGAAAGAATAAACCTATAAACCAATTCCAAAAGAAACATAAAATTCTACACAATGTCATGGAAATTGAATAACATGCTGTTGAAAGAACCCCAGGTCAATGATGAATTGAAATGGAAAGCAATAAATTCCTCAAACTGAATGACAAAGAGGATGCCAGCTTTCAAAACTTAGGGATATGTCAAAAGTACTACTATGAGGAAAATCCATAGCCTTAAATGCCTTAATCATGAAGGTAGAAAGATTAACTTAATGTCACATTTCAAAAAACTAGATAAAGAAGAATAAACCAAACCCAAAACTAGCAAAAGAAAAGAAATGACAAAGCTCAGAGTAGAACTAAATGTAGTAGGAATAAAAAACACAATACAAAGGATCAATGAAACAAAATTTACAGACCACTATCCAGCTTAACTACAAATAGAAGATAAAGGATTCAAATATGCTTTATCAGTAATAAAAAAGAAGATAGTACAACTGATCCTGCAGAGATACAAAATATCATCTCTGCATACTGCAGAAACCTCTACTTGCAAAAACTACAAAATCTAGAGGATATGGATAAATTACTGGAAATATACAACTTTCCAAGTTTTAATCATGAAGAAACAGGAATACTGAATAGACAATAATGAGCAGTGAAATTGAAGCAGTAATAAAAATAATTCATACAACAACAACAAACCTAGACCAAAAAGAGTCACTGTCAAATTCTACAGATACACAAAGCAGAACTGGTACCTATTCTACCATTCATGGGATCAAGAAGGAGGCACTCTTCCTTAAGTTGCTGTGTGAATAGAGTATAACCTTAATACTAAAGCCATGATAGGATACAACAACAACATCAACAAAAGGAAACTACAGATCGATATTCTTTATGAATATAGATGCAAAAATTCTCAATAAAATGCTAAAAAATCAAATACAACAAAACATTAAAAAGATAATTCAGCATGATCAAGTGGGTTTCATGCCAGGGATACAAGGATGGTCAAATATACTTAAATAAATAAGTGTGTGGAACCATGTAAACAAAAGAAAAAACAAAAAGTATATGATCATCTCTATGGATGGAGAAAAAGCATTACATAAAGTCTAGTATCCCATGATAAAAACTCTCAATAAACTAGGCATAGAAGGAACATACCTCAGCATTATAAAACCCATAAATGATGAACCCATGGCCAACATCATAACGAACAAGGGACAAAGTGAAAGCCTTACTCCTGGAGCAAGACAAGAGTGCCAACAGTCACCACTTCTATTCAACATAGTAGTTGAAGTCCTACCCAAAGCTATCAAGCAAGACAAAGAACTGAAGGGCATCCAAATTGGGAAAGAAGGGGTCAAGCTATTTCTGTTTATTGACAATATTAAGAAAACACTAAAGAGTCCACCAGAAAACTCCTGGAATTGGTAAGTAAATTCCATAAAGTCTCAGGTTAACAAAATCAATGTACATAAATCACTAGCCTGTCTATATATTTTAAGACTCAAGGACTCAACATTAATAATAAAATACCTTTAAATATACCTAACCACAAAAGTGAAAGATCTCTATAAGGAGAACTATAAAACATTGATAGAAGAAATCACTGTTGACACAGAAAAAAGGAAAAACACCCCATGGTCATGGATTAGAAGAATTAACACATTTAAAATGTCCTTAGTGTCCAAAGTGATTTATAAATTGAGCACAGTCCCCATCAAAATAACACTGTCATTAGAAAACGTAATTCTAAGCTTCATTTGGAAGCAAGAAAGATCCCAATAGCAAAGAAATCATAAGCAAAAACTACAAATCTGGAGAAATCACTTTATTAGACACATAGTATCCAACATATTATGTTTCTGAAAATAAAAGTAGAGAGATCAATCAGTGCAACAGAATAGAGAACCCAGAAAAAATTCATCTATCTATAACCAACTGATCTTCAACCAAGCAGACAACATACTACAGAAAGTAAACTCTATTTAATCAATGGTGCTTAAAAAATTAGATAGCCAAATGAAAAAGAATAAAATGGAATCTCCATCTTTTACTGCACACAAAAGTTAATTAAAGATACATAAAAGACTTAAATGTAAGTCTTGAAACCATAAAAGTTCTAGAAGAAAATGTAGCAAAAACTATTCCAGACATTGGCTTTGGCAAAGACTTTGACTAAGACAACAAAAGCAAATACAGAAACAACAAAAATAAATAAATGGGGTGTGGTGCCTCTAGCTCAAACAGCTAAGAGTCCAGCCACATACATCAGAGGTGGCAGCTTCGAATCCAGCCCAGGCCTACCAAACAACAATGATAACTACAACCAAAAAATAGCTGCATGGTGTGGTGGGCAAAAACAAGAGAATCACTTAAGTCCAGGAGTTGGAGGTTGCTGTAAGCTGTGATGCCATGACACATGCCAGTGCAACAACTTGAGGCTCTGTCTTAAAAATAAATAAATAAAATAAATAAGTAGACATTAATTAAACTAAAATGTTACTGTCCTACAATGGATATAATCAATAGAGTGAATAGACAACCTCCACAATGGGTGAAAATATTTACAAGCAATATATCTGACAAAAGACTAACATCCAGGATCTATAAAGAACTCAAACAAATTAATGAAAAGAAAACAAAACAACAACAAAAAAAAACATTAAAAAGTGGTCAAAAGACACGAAGAAAAGTTTTTCGAAAGAAGATAAACAAATAGCCTGCAAATATATGAAAAAATGCTTGATATCACTAATCATCAGGGAAATGCAATTTAAAATCACAATGAGATACCACCTTATACCTAACAGAATAGCCTTTATTAAAAAGTCATAAAATAATAGATGTTGATATGAATGCAAAGAGAAAGGAATGCTTACATACTGTTGGCAGGACTGCAAATTAGTACAACCTCTGTGGGAAACAATATAAAATGCTTCAAAGAAATAAAAGTAGACCCACCATTCTATCCAGCAATGTCACTCCTGGGTAACAACCCAAGGCACATGAAGTTATTTTATCAAAAAGGCACTCATAACCAAGTTTTAGTGAAACTCAATTTCAAAGATATGAAACCAACTTAAGTGACCATCAGTTCAGAAGTGGAAAAAGAAAATGTGGTATATATATATATATGCATATACCATGGAGTGTTACTCACCTGTAAAAAGAATGAATTAATGACTTTTGCAGCAACTGGAATGGGACTGGAGACCCTAAGTGAAATGTCTCAGAAATGAAAAACCAGATACATATTTTCTCACACTAAGTGGGAGCAAAATGATGAGTACATACGGGCAAAAAAAAAAAAAAAAAAAAAAGGATATCTCTGCTGGCTTATCCCAGCACACCACAGGAAAAGGAGAGAATCCAGCTATATTTGGTGTGGTAAACGTACCAGGAGTTGTTGCTCTGAGAGCACAGCAAGGCGGTGGTAGACTGCAGACTTCCATGGTAATTGCAGCAAAAACAACAAAAATAAATAAATGGGAATTAATTAAACTGAAAAACTTCTGTGCAGCTAAGGAGACAATAACCAAAGGAATTAGACAACATTGAGATTGGGAAAAGATAATTTACATGTTAGGAATTGGACAAAGGCTTGATAACTAGGATCTAATTTGAGAGAACTCAAATTAATCACCAAAAAAAGACTTAACAATCTATCATTGGACAAAAGACCTAAATGCAACCTTCTCTAAGGAAGACAGACTAATGGTTAACAAATATATGAGAGAAATCATCCAAGAAATGCAAATCAAAACCACCCTGAAATATCACCTCACCCCAATGAGATTAGCTCACATCACAAAGTCCCAAGCTGCAGATGCTGGCACAGGTGTGAAGAGAGAGCACTTTAACTCTGCTGGCGGGACTGCAAACTCACATAGCCTCTTTGGAAAGAAGTATGAATAATCCCAAATAACTCAAATTAGACCTTCCTGCAATCCCACTACTAGGCATCTATCCAGAAGAAAAAAAATTATTTTATCATAGGGATACTTGCACTACATTGTTTATCGCATCTCAATTTACAATTGCCAAGACATGGAAACAACCTAAATGCTCTTCCACTCAGGAATGGACTAACAAATTGTGGTACTTGCACACCATGGAATAATGTTCAGCCATAAAAAGATGGAGACTTCACATCTTTTGCATTGTCCTAGATGGAGTTGAAACACATTCTTCTTAGTAAAGTATCACAAGAATGGACAAGCAATTATCCGATATAGTCAATACTAATGTGAAGCCAGTAGACAACCTAAGGCATGCCTACATAGGAGAAAAACTCATTTCAATTTCATTTGGATAGAGCGTAAGAAGGAAGGGGGAGTTTTCACTGAATGCGCCCAGGGTGGGGTGTTTGGCACATCTTTTTGTGTGGAAGACATAACCACAAGAGGGACTTTACCAAACAAAATTGAATATATTGACCTGGCTATTTGTACCCTCACATTAACCTGAAATAAATTTACTTTTCAATTAAAAAAGAAAGAGTGTGCATTCCCATATACTAGACACACATATGTATGCAACAAAGTTTTTATAATTCAAATATTGATTTAAATGTTGTATACAAATTTAGCCTGCAGCTAATTAAGCCGACCATCCTCCTTTCTTCAAGGGGGCCTGGTGTGCAGTGGCTGCAAACAGCAGCCTCCTCCGTAGTGTATGCAGCCCGTTGCTTGTATAGGTTGCTCTAAGGGACCTTGGAGACTTTTCTTTCCAATACATGTTCATGTGTTAGACCTTGTGCTGTCCCCAATCTAAGCTCCAGACAGGTATGTGTGGTGCCTTTGGAAAGCCCCAGGCCACTGTGGCCAGGGTTCACATTGGCCAAGTCATCATGTCCATCCGCACCAAACTACAGAACAAGGAGCATGTGACTGAGGCGCTTTGCAGGGCCAGGTTCAAGTTCCCTGGCCATCAGAAGATTAACATCCCCCCAAAATGCTGTTTTACCAAGTTTAACTCAGATGTTTTTAAAGACATGGGGCTGAGAAGTGGCTTATCCCAGATGGGAGTCAAATTCCCCAGTCGTGGCCCGCTGGACAAGTGGTGAGCCCTGCACTCATGAGGACTTATCACTGTTTTGCCTATCAATTGCGCCTACCAATGATAAATCCTACTTCCTGTCCAAAAAAAAAAGAGTAACTATGCTTGCAATGAAAAATAAAATAAAATAAAATAAAAATGAATGTGTATAAAAATTTAAAGAACACTGTGGACTTTGTAATTAATTATGTTGGAATAACTGAATGCCATTTGGAAAAATATAATAATGGATTATTTATTTCAATTTAATAATTCAAATAATTCAATAATTTAACCACAATATTTTTAGAAATTGCTCTTTTTGAATTTTGAATTTTGAAAAATATTTGCCAAATAAAAATAATAAGAGATTTGAGAAGAGGAAAATCATATACCAGACAGTGTCAACTATTTCCTATCTGCAGTCTCTATAGCTAAGTGAAATTGAATCTGAATTTACAGATGGCTACAGAAAAGACACTTTTCAAGAAGTGTTTTCAGGTTTGGTTTGGTGCCCATAACTCAGTGATTAGGGTGCTGGTCACATGCACCAGGGCCGATGGGTTCGAACCCAGCCCAGGCCTGCTAAACAGCAACGACAACAACAACAAATATTGGATTGGTCACAATACAGCACAGTAAATAACAAAATTAAAACTGTAAAGCCTATTAAAAGCTTCATATGAGGTGGTGCCTGTGGCTAGAAGGAATAGAGCGTCGGCCTCATATGCCCATATCCCGGAGATGGCGGGTTCAAATCCAGCCCTGGCCAAAAACTGAAAAAATTAAATTAAAAAAAAACAAAAACAAACTTCATATGGAGCTCTGAATCAGAAGAACATAGTCCCATTAGAGAGCTACTTTTAAACAATCCCAGTGGTTTGCTTTAACCACAAGAATAGCAAAATAACCCCTAGTCTTATCAAATGGGGAAGCTGGACAGAGAATAGAAAACCAATGGTTGCTTAAGCAGTTTAAAGAAGAACAAGGGCAGGAAGATAGGAAACTAAGTTGGCTGAGTTGTAAAAATTTATTGGGTTAATAATTGATTTTATTTCCTGTAAAATCACAGTGCCTAAGGCACAAATCAGTCTTATATACAATTTCAGAAAATATCGAGGTGGATATAGAAAACGGTTCTGGAGTTAAGATCCATTTCTGTGTCCTCTTGTATCTGTAGGCATTTTGGGACTCATTGCTGACACAATAATACAGCTAAATAATATATCTAAACGGGTCTGTTTTGGAACATTTTACCAGAAAGGAATATTTTTACATGCCAAAATTCCTTCTTTCAACACAAAAACTGAATGTGTTACTAAAATAAGAAACACTGTAAAGTATATTTAATGAGATAATTGAAAAACTCAGAAAACAATGAACATAAAATGTCTTCGATTTCTAAATTCTCAACAGAGACACAGTAAAAAAGAAAAAAAGAAGACTGTTTTTGCAATCTTTTAGAACTGACATTAGCTTCACATTTTCAAGATAACAAAAGTTCGGAGAAAGCAAAGGTGGTGACAAGAGCCTCTATTTGGAAGAGCTAGATTTCCGTCATCACTATCTGAATGAAACTAGAAAATTCCTATGCTGTTAAAGTGTCTACTGTCTGTAGAAACAAGGATACACGTAGAAACAGCATTTATGTCACTTCAGATCATTTGTTATAGAAATGTTAAAGATTGTGAAAGCAAATATTCAGAGGATTTCTAGGGGGTTGAAAATACTCTACATGATACTACACTCATTATTATACATTTTCCCAAATCCCCAGAATCTACAACACCACACTGAATCCTAATGAAAACCATGGACTCTGGTTGATCCTGCTATGTCAACGTAGGTTTATTGATTATTCAAATCTGCCACTCTCGTGTAGAATTTTGTAAGTGGGAGCGGCTGTTCGTAAGAAGAGTTTGCATGTTTCTGTACCTTCTCAATCAATGAAGAAGATAGTTGATTGATGAGCTCAAATGTCTTTAAGTTTATTATTTACTTTAAAATATTATGACTAGTATGTTTCTAGAATGCATAGGCATTTCATATAAGAGTCATTACAAGTGGAAATTCACCCAAAATATAAAGGTTTCAAAGAAACTTTAATTTATGAAAGCTGAACTCTAAATCTATTTTGCTATATAAATAATACATTTTTCTTGTAGGCAACAAAACTTTTAAAATAGAGTAATATGGCATGCGTCCTAATATCTTGATATTTCTGCATACAATCCAACTATAATATAAATTATATTACTATAATATTTTATAATGGTGAAAAAGAATAATAATTAAAATTATGAATAAATTTTAAAAGTTTAATAGAAGAATTAGTATATACATGTATAAGTAGTCCATAAGCTCTTAACGGGAATTAACTATTAAGTTAACCATTTTGTTAACATTTGAAAATAAAATGAAAACCTACAAAACTCAATGTCATAATATGAAACCTCAACAAATGATTCACCTTTTCTATTACATTTCAATCATTCTATTAAATTCAATTATTGTGGAATATTGTTATCATAAATATATACATATGCATATTTTCAATCATTTTCTTAACACTTTTTTGTTCTACTTCTAGAATTTTTATACATACTGCATTTAATCTATCGTTAAATAGGGTAACACTTGATTTGATTACATTGGTGCTAATGAGATGAAAAAAGAGATGATTAATGAACATATACTTTATATATATATAATGACAGATGGTCCACTGAGAAGTCTATAGATAGCCCTGTTAAGTTTGCTGAAGAGACTTAAACCTAACCTATTTTAAAGGGAGGTTTCATTGATTATACAGAGATGAGACACATTTTAAATATTCTTATATCACTGTAATGCCCGAAACATCAAAATCTCTTGAGTTAAAAACTAGATTTTTAAATTATTCTTGATGTATTGTTAAAAGAAGCTCTGAAAGATGAACCAGAATTACTAAGCCTTGCTAAAATTAACTTATTTATTTTTAATTGTTCATATTATGGCTTTCTGAATTATTGCTGTTTATAAATCTGAATTATTGTTTTCTCAGATAAAGGCTCCCTTTAGTGTACATTGCAATAATTTTTCTTTTCACACCACTGATCTGCTATATCCTTTGTGTTTTTTACTTACATTAACATTCCTGGCTTGTCCCTCAAATATAGGCTTATTGATGTGACTGTAAACACGTGTACAATACCTACAAAATTGGAAAATGGAGTTGAGGAAAGAATTAAAAGTAGGCTGATCTTTTTAAAATAATATTAAAAACTTAATGATAAACATAAAAATAATAGAGACTAGAGTATAAGTGCATTTACCAAACACCATAAAAAGAAAATAGAAAGCAAAATACACAGTGTATAAAAGGATAAAAGAAGATGATTGTAGTTATCTTTTTTTTTCTTTTCTTTGCTTTTTTTTTTTTTAGAGAAAGAGTCTCACTTTGTTGCCCTCTGTAGAGTGCTGTAGCATCACAGCTCACAGCAAGCTCCAACTCCTGGTCTTAGGCAATTCTTTTACCTCAGTCTCCTGAGTAGCTGGGACTACAGGCACCAGCCACAACACCCGGCTATTTTTCTGTTTTTGCAGTTTGGCCAAGGCCAGGTTTGAACCTGCCACCTTCGGTATATGGGACCAGTGACCTATTCAATGAGCCACAGGCGCCACCTGATTATAGTTATCTTAATACCATAGGAGAATGTACTGAATACAAAAGAAAAGAGAATGCCTGTTTATTTCTTAATAATGTTATTTTTATAGTAACAATGCTATTTTACATTAACACTAAATAACATTAAATAAATTAAACATTAAATAACAATGTTATTTTAACTAAATAACAGTAAAATGACGTCTTAAAAATATTTCTTCAATGCATTGAATACATGAAGATGATTATAGTTATCTTGATCACATAGGAGAATGCATTGAATATGAAAGAAAAGAGCAAGCCTGTTTATTTCAAATGTCCTCGAAATATTTTCATAGGCTCGGAAATAAACCTCAAGATAGCAAAAATGTAATCCATAGATAAATAAAAGGACAAAAGTAAGAGCTAAAGTTTTTTAAAAATATGACCTCCCTGCAATTCCAATATTTATCTCAAAAGTGAGTTATAAAAAAGGAGAACTGATGGCTCAGTGCCCATGCTCAGTGGTTAGGGCGCCAGCCACGCGCACCAGGGATGATGGGTTCAAACCCAGACCAGGCCTGCCGAACAGCAATGACAACAATAACAATATAGCCAGGCATTGTGGTGGGCTCCTGGCATCCCAGCAACTTGGCAGGCTGAAGCAAGAGAATCACTTAAGCCCAAGAATTTGAGGTTGCTGTGAGCTGTGAAGCCACAGCACTATACTCAGGGATACATAATGAGACTCTCTCAAAAAAAAAAAAAAAAAAAGAAAGAAAGAAAAAAAATTAAAAGAGACTGAAAATTTGATTGCTGACATAGTAACAATTTCAGAATGCATTATACCAAGATAAGATTCAAACTACTTCAATAGAACTTGTGTTATTGGGTTTCTGGTTTCTCACAAGAGAATAACTATAAATAAAATAAAGATTCAAATTGGAGTTAGAAAGACTGTGTTAAAAATAACCCAAGGAAATAAGGAGGAAAATTATTAGATATTAAGGCACAAAATAAAAGAACCTAAGATGTCAATAAAGTATAATTGATGGATCTAGAATTGACCCAGTAAACAGAAAAACAACAGAATAGAGTAGTATCACTTGAGCCTTATGGCTTGAATTTCTATTTTGTCTTCATCACTTTATAATCATATGCTCTTTTTAAAGATGATTAAATGTTTAGGGTTTAGTTTTCTCATCTGTGAAAGAGATTTACTAATATCTATTTCTGTACACTTGACACTGTAAAGTTCAGGTTATTATTAGAAAGTAATTAGTTCATTTATTTATTTGCTTATTACTTTCCTCACTTATTCTTCCCTTTACTTATTTCTTTTTTAACATTTGTTTTTAATTGACACAAAATAATTGCACATATTTATGGGGTAAAGTGTGGTATTTTCATACATGGATATACTATGTAACAATCAACTCAGGTTATTTGCTTGCCCATCACATCTTACATTTAACTTGTATGTGTGTGTTTATGTGTATGTGTGTTGGTGTGGTGAGAAGTTCACTTCTTTCTTAAAAATATTAAGGAATGTTTTCTGGACTCTATTTCTTATCAATCACTGATCCAGGCACTTGAGATATCGTTGTAAACAAAGAGACAAAATTCCCTGCCCTCATGAAGCTTATGTTCTGGTGTTTACATGTTAAAAACTGGAATAGAAATAAACTAATGAGGAAAAAGAAAAGGTGCTAAGGGTCAAAGGTAGATTCCAGATTTCAAGAATACTGATTGAGCATTATGAAGATAATCTTTCAATTTTTAAATTAATAATTCCTCTCAATTGACATAAAGATGTCTTTAATTTACTTGTTTTAAAATGTTATTTTTTTAATTTTAAATCCTGTTTCTGTTAGAACTACTTTTTTTTCTGTGATTATTATGTTCCTTATTCTTATTTTAGGGGGGCAGGGTCAGTTGGTCATGTTTAGTGTCAATTTATGGAACAACATTGTTTTAAAGATTATTTTTCCAAGCTATATTTTCCAGCAGTATGTTATTATTTCTACTAAAAAGTTTAGACAAAGTGCCACTTTTATTTGTCTTCAAATTTATGCTATCTTGGGCTCAAATTGCAAATGAAGAAAAATATTATTTGTGAAGTCTCCATGATCTACTTGGTGAATTATTGCATTGAAATTCTCAGCAATCAAAACGTACAGAGTTTTAGCTCCAATTAAAGATAAGCAAAAGAAGACTTATTGGTTATATGGTGAAATGAAGATTGAAATCTCGTTCTATCTTGCTTCGTAGCCCATTAATTTTAGTACTACATGCTGACAATGGATAGGTGATGATGAGAAAATGAGTGTTTTATTTGTGAACACGAGTTCTAGGGAAAGAGAAGACAATGTAAAAAGACAACTGGTGTGATGCTACTAGTAGCTGAGGTTTTTATAAATGTAAAACTTATTTTGTAGTAAACATGGAACACCTAGACAGTAGGGTTAACCTCCATCCTTGAAGAAATCTTATTGTGCTCCTTAAATAGCTCTGCAATGAGCACATACACATTGTAAAACTATGACTCTTCATGCAACAGTCAAACCCATACCAACTTAAATATTTTATGCTAAAAATTACTTTTGACTAACACTTTGCTTTATAAATCCTTTATATGAGTATTAGCCTTCTTGACTCACCAGGGGTATAGTACAGTCATATTCTCAAGACTTTGCACTGTCCCCAAACCTAGGGATGCAAGCTTTAAAATATTTCCAAGCAACAGCTTCATCAATAATTTTGACAGCCATCGAGATAGATCAGAGACCCATAAAGAGTTGGAGCACAGATGAAAAAACAATGCAAAAGGAGAGTGGTATGGGTGGAGAATTTTAACCGTGTCCATGCAGTAAACTTACTTGAATTTTTGTGCTTTAGAAAAGAGAGGTTGTTATGAGAAAGCACAATAGCAAATGATTGAAAATGTAAAAACTTTAACTTCTTAAAAATCTATGAATATTTATTTATAAATTATGTATTCTAATAACATTTAACTGTTCATTATTATTATTATTTTTGCAGTTTTGGGCAGGGGGTTTGAACCCGCCACCTCTGGTATATGGGGCCAGCACCCTACTCCTTTGAGCCATAGGTGCTGCCCCACTGTTCATTATTTTTAAATGTTCATATAATTTATTTCTCAAATTGCTGTGAAATAGTTATTTAATAAATTATTACAAGTATAGGACTTCAATAATTATCCTGACATGAAAACCAAGATAGTAAAGAAATGTACATATTTAATAATAAAAATTAGAGAGCAAACATCTTTACATTTATGTATCCTTGACAGTTTCATAGATAATAGGCTTAGTATGTGTTTGTGGACCAAACACAAGTTCCTGACTTTCCAGTCATTGCTTGTAGGTTTTATCTATTATTAGAGACAATTAGGTTACTGGCATTATGTTTTCCCAAGTTTTGAAAATATTGATCTGCAAGTGGGCTTCCCAAGGAAAATGGCATCTTTAATTGTTAAGTGATCTATAAACAATTAGGAATCTTCCCTTTAATAGCTGTATATACCTACTCATCTCAGTTCTATTTTCTACTTTTATATAAAATAAACATTTTTTATGGCTTTTTCTGTTCTTCTTCCACTATTTATATCCCATTTTAACACTCCTTTCATTCTAACAAATGTTGATGAATTCTGCTTTGATGATCTGACTAAATTGCTGTATAGTTGGTAGCCAGTGGACTTGGGATGAAATTATAGGAAATTACTTTAATAGGAAATGATGTTCTGGAGAGTATGGGTGGAGGGAGAGTAATTGGTGGGTCTACACCTACGAAGCATCTTAGAAAGGTGCAGGTGAAACTTACTACATCTAGAATATAAATGTCTGAACACAGAAACTAAGAAAATGCCATGAAAGGAAATGAAGTTCTGAGAGAAAGGAAGTGTGCAATTTGGTGACTATTTTGAAGTGTTACTAAATGAAATATAGAAACTTTTGATTTTTGTTCATGGTAGTGAAACATTTAATTCCTCATGTCATCTCAACATTGTATTTAATGGAATTTAGGGCGGTTTACTTACCATAAAAGTATGGTAGGAAATGTTTTAAACACATAAAACATAAATAAAAAGTAATGATGACCTTTAATCATTCAGGTAACAACAATTTTATTTTGCCATATTCTGGGATTCTGATTTTTTTTTATAATTATATAAGAAACAAATCCAGCAAATTATGGATACATTTAAGAAAACAGAGAATTATAGAATGGAAATTAGAGTCTAGATTCAAATGGAATTAAATTTAGTGGGCCAATTTCCTTTGTTTATATCATCAACACATTAACAAAATTTGCTAGTCTGCGTTTTCTAAATTGTAAAATGGAACCATTATTAGCACTTATTTTCTTAGTATTAAATGAAATGCTACAATTAAATGGTTAGACCAAAGTCTGACGGTGATAAAAAAAGACCACTATTTTCCCTGTTATTCTAATTTTGCTAATAAGAATTGGGAGGTAGAGAGTGTTTTGAAGGGAGAGGTTTTGGTAAGCTGTCACCTAACAGGTGTAATGTAGGGATATAGGGCACACCTCCTGGATGAAGAGCTCAACTACAACTTGGACTTTACCTAACAAATGCAACAATGTAGCCTAATCATTTGTACCCTTATAAGTAATCTGCAACAACAACAACAGCAGCAATAAGAAAACCTTTCCCAGTCTTTTCTTGTATACTGGTCTCCTTCACTAAGAGGATGTCATCTCATGCCTCTACAAACTTTACATAGACATCTGAACAAATGAAGTACAGGAAAACTATAAATTCTAGTCTACACAGTTAACAAGTTGATCTCTTCCTATTGTCCTATCCAAATTAATATCATAATTCCAGTGTTGCATTTACAGTAATTTTAATTTCAGAGGAAGCCCTTCTCCTCTTACATTGAAATGGGTATAGATAGAAAAGAAATGGTAGTGAAAGGTGAGGATAAGGATGCCATCTAGGTATCTAGGGAAAACCTTTTGAATAGTGGGTTTTGGTACAGATTTCATATCATTTCCCCCCCATATAATTTAAAAGGACTTAATCATAAGTCCTTTTAAATTATATAAATTTATATATATATAATTTTTTTCTTTTTCCTATCCTTAAAAATATTTTATTGGAGATTTAAGAAAGGACATGACAACAAGCCCAAATCATTTCTTAAAAAGTCTTTTGCTTAAAGGTCCTGCCACCAATTTAGAACAATTTTGAAGCCTTGACTCAGATGATACTATAGATACAATTGTATAAAAAGAACTTAATAAATGTGGAAGTAAAGAATGTTAATAGTCCTGATATTAAACCAACCCTGAACCCCTGGGATGAAACCTACTTGATCATGATGTATGACTTTTTTGATGATAAGCTATAATCTACTGACCAAGATTTTGTTGAGAATTTTTGCATCTATATTTATTAGTGAAATTGCTCTGAAATTCTCCTTTTTAGTTAGGTCTTTACCTGGTTTTGGTATCAGGGTGATATTTGCTTCATAGAATGTATTGGGGAAGATCCCTTCCTCCTCAATTTTTTGGAATAATTTCTGTAGTATAGGAATAAGCTTTTCTTTGAAAGTTTGAAAAATTCTGATGTGAAGTCATCCAGACCAGAGCATTTTTTGTTGGAAGATTTCTTATTGTTTCTTTGATCTCAGTGCTTGAAATTAGTCTGTTCAGAAGATCTATTTCATCTGGGCTAAGTCTATTTCTGCTGCTAATTCTATGTGTCATATTTGATTATTTTTCACACAACATGGAGACAAAATAAGTGAGGTAAATGATATGTTAACCAGTTTGATGTAAACACTCCAAATTGTACACAAAAATCAGCACATTGTACCCCATAAGTGCAGTAATGTATACAGTTAATGATCTAATAAAACAAAAAAATAATAAAATAGAAGCTGACAAACTCTATCAACCATGTAATAATTGCAGGCCATCATCATTGTTTTGCTTTCTAGTAGGATCTCAACTAACAAAGTTAGAAGTGAATCTCCATTCCTTATAGCAGTGTAAATGTAAAGAGAATATGTACATTTCTGTACATTTTTAAATTTATTTATTTTTATTTTTTTTATAATTTTATTGAATCATAATTCTGTACATTGGTGCAATCATAGGGCACGATTCATATACATTCAGAAATGTTTTGATCGTACTGTTACAGATAGCCTTCATGGCATTTTCTTGATCACTAT
>CAUYON010056860.1:0-31153 GCA_963573935.1 Arctocebus calabarensis
TCCACCTCCCAAGTAGCTGGGACTACAGGCGCCCACCACAGAGCCCGGCCATTTTTTGGTTGCAGCCATCATTGTTGTTTGGTGGGCCCAGGCTGGATTCGAACCCGCCAGCTCAGGTGTACGTGGCTGGCGCCTTAGCCCGTTGAGCCACAGACGCTGAGCCTTTCTTAGAATTTTTTAAAGCAAACAAAAAGATTCAATTCTCTTGCCAACTGGGACCTTGGATGGATTTACCATAAATTGAAGTAAAGACGCTTTAACGAAGTCCAAACCTAACAACAACAATAAAAAATAGAACCTTTGGATATTCAGCTTTCTCTTTAGGAAGTGAGTCTATAATATATTTAATGAGTTCATTTTTTTGTTCTATATTTTCTTTCCTTCTAGAGCTGATCTGTCCAATAGAAATATAATGGTAGCCACAAATCTGAGCCACATGTGTAGTTTAGGACTTTTCTTGGAGACATTGAAAAAAATGAATTACACTGTGGATAGTTTATTTAACCCAACCTATCAAAGAATATTATCATTTCAATAAATAATCAACATTTTAAAAAACTTCTTACTGAGCTATTTTATTGACACGTTCTTTTTCATGTAGTAGGTCTTTGAAGCTTAACATGCAGTTTACCCTTCCAGCAAGTCCACAGCAAAATAGCCATATCTCCAATGACAACAGCTGCACACAGCTGGTGGCGATCGTGTGGATAGCACAGGTCTGCGGCATCTTTGACTCACCCAGGAAAAGATAATTTCTATAACTCAATGATAGCATAAGAATATGGAGAAAGTGGCAAGGGAGGGGAAAGGAGGGGGGTGGATGGGTGGAGGGAAAGTAATTGGTGGGACCACACCTACAGTACATCTTACAAGGGTACATGTGAAATTTACTAAATGTAGAATATCAATGTTTTGACACAATAACTAAGAAAATGCCATGAAGGCTATGTTGATCAGTTTGATGAAGATGTTTCGAGTTGTGTGTGAAACCAGCACATTGCACCCCATGATTGCATTAATGTGCACAGCTATGATTTAATAAAAATAAAAAAAATTACACTGTGTGAGAGCTTTGTGTGGTATTGGATTCTGCCTCCCAGGTGTGTCAGCATTGTCTTTGTAAGAAGTGATCTGCGTGAAGACACAATGAAACTGAGATCTCACTAACCTTTGTGAAAGCGACTGCCAGCTATGTTGTGCTTTGGGGTGTCTGTTGCCTCCTCCCTCTGCTCCACATCAACCTTCTCAGCCTGAATCAAGCAGACCAACCTCTGTCTCAAACACCCACAAAAAAAAATGACATGATGACTGTAAGAGGCATGTTAAAAAGCCAGTTGGAGTAGCGAAGATTCTACGATGACATGCAACAAAAACTTGGTTCAACCCAGTATATCATGTCAAATTGAGTTAAGCTCCAGTTTTTTGGGACCTAGGAGGGGAATCACTTGGTTAAGTATTTTAATAATACCCTGGTTCTTCATACTTGAGCAAGAAAAGCTGATGAAAGAAATGATGTAGAGTTTCTGAGGGGTTTTGATATCCAAATCCTTCCTTCTGCAGGCAGGTCTGCCCTAACTGGTCATAAATGACACCACTGTGCATGACTGTGACAAACGCACTTCTCAGGTGCCCTCTTCTTCCTCTTACACTTTTGCTTCTGCATTTCCTCCATGGACTTGCCTCTTCCCACTCCTCACCAGGCATTGAATATTTTCTTATCTGTCTGAGGTTGAGGCTTTAACTCTGAACCATTCTGATTCTTTTGTGTTTTAGCCAACACAGAACTGCTCCAAGACTAACTTCATCTCTTAAAGATTACCGACTTGATGGAAATTTGGAAGCCTAATGGGAACCATGGAAAATGTTTTGACTTGTATTTTTCCAGCTATTTTAGCTCTGCCAACTGAAGATCAGTGGGAAGGAAGATAAAAGCAAAGCCCTGGTTAATTTAATCCCATCCAACTCATCTATCTATTCCAGGATCTTATTAATTAATACATCATGTTATTCAACAAATGTATTGAGCATTTATTTATTTTAGGCTAGGTAATGTGCTGGTGGATAGGCATACAAAAATTGATGAGCTATATAGTCCCTGGTAGTTCTGTACATCTTGGTAGAGAATTGTGAATCACATTTTTAACAAGTCCATCAAGGGATTCTGTGTAGGTGGTCTGAGGACCACGTTTTACCAAACTCTGGTTAGCAATGATTCAATTTTCTAAAACTCATATTTATTTTCAGATAAAGTAGATGAAAATAGAGAATGTTAAATGCCTTCTAATTCTGATGTCTAGTCCTGTCTGCCACCTAGATCTTGAGCCTGATTGGTGAAGGTTTTAGTAAATGGACAGCATATTTTGACTACATCTCAATTAATGTGAATGTCCCCAAATAAATCATCTGTTAGTGAGAAGAAACGCAATTTAGATCTCCTGGTGCCACTGATCTCTGTCTCTGTCTGTTGCCCATAAACATCCTGTCGACTTTCCAAAATTAAAAATAAATTAGTGATAATCCAAATGCGAAGGGGAGAAAAGCCTGTGTGATGTTCTCATCGGCCTTACGTGCTCCAACACTGGTGAGGGCAGCAGATCTGAGCAGTTTATGTAATTGTCTTTGCTCATGAAAAGCAGCAGCTTTCCCCATTCTGTGTTGGCATTGGTTTCTAATGTTCTTTCTTCTTGCCTGTAATTACAGCATTGATTTAAGACCTAGCAAAGTGCTTAAAAAGGTACAGGACACTCTGGACCTGCTGAGGGAAAATAGAAGTCTCTGCTCTTTGAAACTAGTGTCTCTTGGACTGGACATGGATAACCTCAGGATAGAATCATAAGCATGTCCCAAGCAAAACATAGTCTACATTTTCAGATCTTGGAAATCTAAAACTATTTGGCGAGGATGTAAGTTCAGCCCACTAACCTGCTCCTATAAAAATATAATAGTGGTAGTGTGTGCATGGAGTATTGTATTTAAAGTGTTACCATAGAACCCTCTAATCACATAAGAGTATGTGATTCAACAGGAGAGCTGTGACATTTGAGGGCCTAAAACTTTTAAGATTATAGCTATTTGTGAGCAAATGACTCACAGAGCCAGGCATCCATATTTACCTGGTACCCATCAGTTTATCTCCACAGATTGTTCAGAGCTGACATCAGTAATGTTTGGCAGGATGTCTACTAGTTGATGGGAGTTCCTGGGCTTCACATATTTTTAGTATCATCCTTGTGATTTGTTATTTTTTGAAGATGTACTCTTGAATCCTACTTATTATTGAGTGATTGGGCCCAGCTGAATCACTCTCATTCAGGGTCTGAAGAAGTCTCTTATATTTTTCAACTAGACATTGCAAAGCAATGTGTTATTGATGTCCACAAACATAAGAATTTTCAAATTTTTTGAGTTATATTTATCAGTAATGTTAAGAATCCGCTAAACTGCAGTTTAAATCAGGCAAATACAACTTGTTTACATGTTTGAAAACCCAAGCACACCCTGATTAATCTCTGTGGTCTTCCCACCAAATTTAGACTTATAAAAATAAACGATTTTATAAAAATCTCCCTTTTTATGAAAACTGTGCTTTCAACAACCAATAACCCCAGACCTAACTGTGGTGATGCATTGATGAATAAAACAGAAGCCGTCCCTACTCTCAGAGAGCTTATGTTCTAATATCTCAAATGACATAACAGTATTTAATTTTTTTTTCGAGACAGAGGGATTCTGTCACTTTGGGATTGAGTGCCATGGTGGCATCACAAATCACAGTAACTTCAGTCTCCTGGGCTCAAGTAATCTTCTTGCCTCAGCCTCCTGAGTAGCTGGGACTATATGCATCCACCACAACACCTAGCCAGGTTTTCTATTTTAGTAGAGACAGGGTTTCACTCTTACTCAGGCTGGTCTCAAACTCCAGAGCTGAAGCAATCCATCCACCTCTGCCTCCCAGAGTGCTAGGTTTACAGACATGAGTGCCACGCCTGGCCTAGTACGTAAATTTATAAGGTATTTCTATTGCCTCCCAACAGGTCACAGGACTACCACTGCTATTGCTATTGCTTGGAATGGTTTACTTCTATCACTACTCACTAAGATTTATCAATCAAATCCTATGTTACAGGCAGCATTTAAATCATGGTATGTATATTTTGTAATGTAATCAACCCAATAAAATAATGTGAAAGGTGTACTGTTAACCAAACCCGTTTTGCACATTGGGAAACTTGGTTTCATAGAACTTAAGGAGCTTGCTCAAGGCTACAAAGTTAATAATGACAAAGCCTCAATTCAAATTCACCCAGTCTTACGCCAGAGCCCATGAAGATGTAATTATTACCCAACATGAGTCAACATCGAGTAAATAAAATTTTAGATATTAAGGAACTGAATGTAATTTATGCTATGTGTGTTCTCTTATTTAATTGTTAAGAGTCAAGTTCAAAGTCACCAACTTTCCTTATTAAAGAGGAGCTTAGAGCTCCCAGAGAGGAGTCCAGAAAAGGTTTCTTCAGCAAGACTCTGACTGAACGTCCTGAGACTGGTAATGGGGTGTTTGTCACAAAAGTTTGACTTTGTGGACCGGGTTTCTTCTTATGAGGCACTGAAATACTCTTTTTGGTAATTTTCAGCCATTCAGCTACTTCTGTCATCCAGAGTGGTCCAGAATGAGCCTACTCTATTTTGCTGGCTCTTACTCCATGCCTCTGGCTCTGAAATTTCTCTTTCACAGTCATTTTTTCAGATTTGTGTTTGAAGCCTCATGACCAGATTCTCCTTACAGAAGTGAATCCCAGTGGATTCAATAGTGGCCTTTGTGGGTATTTTCCTTTTAGATTAAAATAAGACTAATTTTTGAAAGTTGGGAGATATTTACATACAATAATGAGTCCCCTACGTCTCATAACATCGATACTCTCTAGAAGCTCTTTGCCCATTCTGCTGTGTAGCATCCGTTAGACGAGCAGCCACTGGTCCGCAGTGGGGCGGTCTCCTCTCCTCTGGGCTCCCTCGGTGACTCCTGCTCCCAGTTATACTTTTATTTTTCTTAAAATGAAACTCGAGATCTCTTGAGCCCATTTCTTTATCAAAGGATGGATGAGGAAAGAAGGACGGAGAAATCTGAAGTTTCAAGAAAAAATAGAAGAGAGAATAATCTTTAAGGCTGTGACAACCGCTCTTTATTTCTGGCCTGCTTTGCTCACCGCCACTACTTCGTCGCTCCTGCAGCTTCTGAGTTCACGGTCCAGGCTTTAATTTTACCTTTCCTGTCATACATTTGCCACTCTCTTGCCATCATTCTCACCCTCTTGAAAGCACTTTAGTCTATTCCTGTGCTTCACCCGTGGGTTTCAACCAGCACGGAATGCCTGGGTCCTTAACCTAGAACGCAAATTCACAATTTAAACTTCTACTTATAGTCTCCTGCTGTTCACCAACCAAAATCTTTTTGTCTCCTTACCACATGTGACTTTTTTGAGGCTTATAGGAAAGTGACAAGAAGACAAATCTTCAAAATATGACATGGTAAGGCCAGATCAAGGTCAGGTCTTCAAACACAAAATGAAGAATTTCTCTGAGATGGCAACCTGAGCTCCCAACCAAGGTGTCCGAATGTTATCAACCAAATTAGAGTTTCAAAAGGGAATCTTCAGGCATTGTATTTTTAGAAAAAAAAAGTGGTCTTTCATCACTATTACTAGGCAAGAGCTCATCTTTATAGCCCATTATATTGATAGAAGGAGCCTATAATGACTCCTCATTAAAATATAAAGCCTCCAATTATTTTATTATTGTTATTTAATATCTATTGAGTTCTAGCTCTAATTTTACCCAGTTGGTCCTATGGATGTAAATGTCTTAGTTGATGTAGAATTTAACTTAGGCTTCTTTCTAGGATATTATTAAAAATTCCTTCTACGTTTTGCAATTTCTTACCTTTCCCAAACACACATACATGTATATACGCCTACCAAAGATGCACAAATCATTTTTTCCCTTCCTACATCTTATTTCCTCCATTGTTTCTGTAACAGAAAGAAAGGAGAAAACTTCCTTAAAAAAATAAAAAAGAAATGTGATTTGTTCTGATCAGCTGTCGGAAAAGAGCTCCTTTAGCTATTTTTACATCTACTACAGATAACTCCCTTGCATTGTAACTAGGATATTTTGTTGAAAAGTAACTCAAATCTTCAAGTTCAAGAATTTCAACTCTAAATGAAATTAGACTCAATGATTAGTAACTGAATACCAAGATGGGAGCATCAGGCTTTCCAACTGAGCAGACTGACCACAGAGTGCCCACAGCACACCGTCACTTTCTGGGTTGTCAAGATCCTTCTCCTCCTGAGATGTTAGCTTCAGAAGCAGCAGCTTAGTTTCCAGCCCTATATGGTAACACAGCAACACCAGGATTTTTTTGGCGTAATGATAGAGGCGGGCTCAAAGGGAAGGCATCTCTGCAACCAAAACTTTGTGTGTCCACTTCCTCCTGGAGCATTCTGACTCCTTGGGAGATTCATTTACTTGCTCATTCAAATTCGTGCAGTGCCTATTGTAAGTACCAAACATTTGAAAAAGGCCTCTCTGCCTTTCCTAATGAAACTTCAGGGATGAAACCCTCTGGGATGGTCATATTCAGAGGTGACGTTTGAAATATTTAGCAAAACCGGGGGCTCTGCCCAGTCAGTACAGACACCTAAAAATTCAGAATGGAGTTCAGATGGTACACCACGTCGGCACATATGGGCTGGCTAATCAGCCTCAGTCCTTCTCTCCAACTGGGGACTGTTTGTTTAAGTTGTAATTACCCTTCCTGGAAAGATACCTCACATCCTAGGAAAATAAAGGCAAATGCCACCTAAATCATATGGAATGTTGTTCTCTCCTTTCCTCTTCTGCAGAGATGCTACGGGGTTTCTTCTTCTACTTGACAAAGCCCAATTGTCTACCTTGAAGAGTTATCTTAAACTACCACCAGCATATTTCACAGAAGTCCTGTGGAGTGCCCTAGAATTACTATTCAGTGAAGCAAATTATCTCAAGACCAGTCAATAGATTTTTGTCAATGTCAAAGGCAATATCAAGTTTTAAAGAAACTCCTAGCCCCCCCATTCTCTTTTCTAACAGCTGTTTGTTCTTTACTCTATCGCTGTTTCCCATCGGTCTCTTCTTTTCTCATTAATAAAATATGAATTGAACTACTAAGAAGGAACTCTAGGAGAAGGTGCAGGTGTCAGGGGACAGAAAAATGCAGTTTGTATCTTCCTGTAAATCTGTGGTCTCTAACCCCAGGTTGTGAACTGCCACTGGTAGGTGGCCTGTTAGGAAGCCAGGCACACAGAAGGAGGTGAGCGGGGACAGGTAAGCCCCATCTGCTCCCCAACTCTCGCATCACCATCTGAGCTCAGCCTCCTCTCAGATCAGCTTTAGCACCTCTGGAAACTAGGAACCTCACAAACGAATCACGGGACAGCTCTAGTTGCACTCCTTATGAGAACCTAATGCCTAATGATCCTAGGTGGAGCTGAGGTGGGCTCCCCCTGATTCTGCATTATGATGAATTGCATAATCATTGCATTGTATGTTACAACGTAATAATAATAACAATGATAATAGAAACAAAATGTATAATGAATGTAATATACTTGAATCACCCCTAAACTACCCCCCTCAAACTCCTTGTTTGTGCAAAAATTGTCTTCCATGAAACTGGTCCCTGGTGCCAAAAAGGTTGGCACCATATTCTATCCATACTAGACATATTCTATCCCTACTATCAGAATATGGCTAGAAGTAAGGAAGGGCCCTCAAGATCTTCTTAGACTCAAATCCTTAGAATATTATTCTTCTCTGAAATGATATTTTCTGTAAGCAATGAATAGAAGTGTCCTAGAATTACTATACCACACATTATTAATAAGATTATTTTTACTAATAACAGATAATAGTTCTTTAATGATTATTGATGAGAATTGAGAATTATTATTATTATTTTTTTTTAGACAGAGCCTCAAGCTGTTGCCCTGGGTAGGGTGCTATGGCATCACAGCTCACAGCAAACTCCAACTCCGGGGCCCAAGTAATTCTCCTGCCTCCACCTCCCAAGCAGCTGGGATTATAGGCACCCGCCACAATGCGCAACAACCGGCTATTTTTTGGTTGCAGCCATCATATCACTGTTGTTTGGCGGGCCTGGGCTGGATTCCAACCCACCAGCTCAGGTGTATGTGGCTGATGCCTTAGCCACTTGAGTTACAGGCCCCGAGACCCAAGAGAATTTTTGAAGTATAGTTTAAACATCTGCCAGGGCATTAACCTCATATTGTACCATATTTAAAATGATAACAGGCTAGAATAACAAGAAAAAGCACAGAATAAACCAAAAATGCAAAGCATTTTAAGAACTTTTAAATATTGTATGTTTTTCACAATGCTTTTAAAAAAACTCAGGGAAGCATATTTTACATATCATATAGTTTATCTATGTCAAGTGTATAATACAAAGATTTTTATTAAATTAACTAAGTTGTATAATCATCACCATAAATTAACCCTAATAAGATCCTTCATGACCATTTACTATTAATCTTTTCCACTGTCCTGTCTGTTCCAGGCAACCATGATCTACTTTTTATCTCTATATATTTATCTTCTCTGGACATTTGTTATAAATGGAATCATGTGATATGTGTTCTCTTGGGTGGGCTTCTTTTTTTTTTTTTTTTTGCAGAGACAGAGTCTCATTTTATTGGCCTTGGTAGAGTACTGTGGCATCACAGTTCATAGCAACCTCCAACTCCTGGGATTAGGCGATTCTCTTGCCTCAGCCTCCTGAGTAGCTGGGACTACAGGCACCCGCCACAATGCCCGGATGGCCTGAAAGCACCTGTTTTCCTGTTTTGCAGTTTAGCTGAGGCCGAGTTTGAACCCACCACCTTCAGCATATGGGGCTGGCGCCCTACTCACTGAGCCACAGGCGCTGCCCTCTTAGGTGGGCTTCTTTCACTCAGTATTTTGCATTTGAGGTTTGTCCCCACAATATCGATATCAATATGCTGTTCCTTTTTACTACTGAGTAGTATTCATAGCATCGATATACCACAATCTGTCCATTCATTCATCCCATCCAATTTGAGGTGATTGTAAATAATGTTCAGATTGTGAGTGATGTGTAAACCTGGGTGAATGTATACCTTTATTCTTGTGGGTAGTTGACTGGGTTATATAAAACAATGAAGTATAGCTAGGGAAGAGGGAAAACAAACTCTTTGAATTCAAGAAGATCTCAATTTTAGGTACAACTCTTGTGTTATACTCTGTCTCTTTCTGTGAGTCAATTCTTTGAACACAGTATCTATCACATTGAGTTAGCTGAGATACAAATGATGACGTGTAAGTAAAATCCCTAATTTAAAACCAGGTACTTAGTATTTCATAGATATTAATATTAAAACACTATAATCAGGAAGAAAGAATTTCATATTATAACTCTTCTCAAATTACAAAAGCACAAAGCAACCCTGTTTCAAACTAAGTTTAATCATTTATTCACTGTGGACATGAGCTAATACTTAACTTCTGTGAGCCTTCAGTTTCCTAATCTGTATAATTTACTTTTCAGGGTAGGTTTGGAAGGGTCACAAGGGTGAAAGAAATTAATGTACATCACTTAGACTGGTTCATGTGAGAGTCTTAGTGAATGGTGTCATTTAAATTATTTGGGGGAGCTTTCTTTTATATATTTCCTTTTTCTACATTGTTCCTCAAATGTATATAAGCCTTTCCAGCAGCCAAGCAGGGACATGGCCATTCATATGGTCCTCTTGTGATAGGTTAGGAAAACTGAACTTCAGAATAATGAGCATTGCAATAAAAATGACTACTGATTTTTATCAAGCATTCACTCATATATATGAAGCCCTAAGATGGGCATTTTCATCTAGCTATTACATGAAATTTTTCTAAAAATGCTGTGGGTAGAAGCCGGTAGTGGAAGACTCTCCTTTATATTGGTTTGCTTTATTGAGATTATGGTTTATAGAGATTGAGCAGATAAGAAACAGGCTGGTCATAGTGGTACATACCTTTAACCCTAGTGCGCTGGGAGGCCAAGTCGGATGGACTGCTTGAGCTCAGGAGTTCAAGAGTAAGACCCCTATCACTACTAAAAATAGAAAAATTAGCCTGGCATTTTGTTGTGCACCTATATTCCCAGGTACTTGTGAGGCTGGGGCAAGAGAATGGCTCGAGCCCAGGAGTTTGAGGTTGCTGTGAGCTAGGCTGAGACTGCAACACTCTAACCCAGATGACAGGGCAAGATTTTGCCTCAAGAACAAAAAAAGAAAGAAAGAAAGACAGGAACAGAACCAGGACCAGGGTATCTGTCACCCAGACCAGAATCTAAACTATTTAGCTCGAATGTCCCGTCTTCTACTACACGGAGCTCAACCCACTTGACTCCCTGCCCACTTGGACTCTGTAAGCCACATGTACCTTGAAATGTGATTTAAAAAATCAGATTAAATCTGGCCCTTGCCCCTCTTTCCTACATCACACCTGATCAATAGAATTACTAAGGAGTCCAACCTCAGCTAGTTCTCTGGGGTCCTTTTGGGTCACTGGATGGGGTAGGAGTCCTGGAGCTTAAGCAATCCAAGAAATTGAGAGACTACTCCCGTGCTTTCAGGCCATCCTTGTCACTGCCCAGCCGCGTCCGTCCAAGGCTCTTGGCATCCTGTTGTCCTCTCACACCCTGTCACTAGAGACTTCATGACTCCATGGCCTCTTGTCTTCCTTGGCTCACAGTTCCGCAGCTGTGCAAGGAGAGGCCCTGGCCTCTGTTTCCAGGGAGAGCCTCGGGGAGCTTCCAGGGGAAGTGTCAGAAGAGGGAGGAGCTGGCGCCAGGCTCCTCTTACAGTTAGCCAATAAAGCAGGAGCTCGCTCCTGATCCGGAAGGGCACCCGCCATTCCTTTGGGATCCACCTCAACCCAGACGCCAGCCAGCAGGCCTCACATTCAACACTGGGGCCCAAACATCCACAGGAGATCTGGAGGGGCCGCACGTCCGAGCCACATCCCTCCGCGCTCCTGTCCCCTGTTCAGTTACCCAGGCGCCATGCCCATCACACATCGCACCGCTTCTCCGTAGCACAGTTCCAGACCGTGGGCGTGGAGGAACCCCTGCGGCTGTGCTACGCCTGGACTCTTCGCCCTATTCAAACAGATCCCTAAAGAGTCTAGATTTGACAAAGCCAAAAAATCTCTCAACTCTCCCTTAGGAAAGAGAGGCTAAAAACCACCCAAATCAAAAACCTCAGATGCTCTCTTTGAAAAGGATTAGAAAAAAGATTCCTAACATTTCCTGGTCAACCCGTAAGACACAGTCAATTTTCAGTGTGGTTATTCTGCCACATTAAATTTTCAATGAATCACTCTGCTGAAGGCTTGTCAAGTATTTGGAAAAGCAGATTAGAGAGTGAGCTGACACGCCGCTGATGTTCCACGGACTATCTGGGGCTTCGCATTTCACCAAATCTTTTATCCCTAATATACAAAATGATGACATTGTAGCAGGGACCGTGTTCCTGAAGCACCAGGAGTCCTGAGAGGTACCCACGTTAGCAACAGTTGCTGGCACACGCGTTAGTCTAAGGAGTGAAATGTTTTAAAAAACTTTTTTTTTTCTGTTTTCCTTTTCTTGGGTGTATTTCTTTGTTTTTCCAATTATATTTAGTGACACAATTTACAAGTGGCAAAATAGGTGCCAAAGTTGCTAATTATATAAGTATAAAAGTACAAAGCATCCATGTAAGTTTTTCCTGTTGGAAAAAACTCCCTTATTCCAATTAGGAAATAATCAAAGGTCCGGCGACCAGGCTGTGCACCTGCCTCTGTCCTGCCTCCACCTCAGAGGATGTGGTCACTCAGCCATCGGTATCTTTGGACAAGGGCAGCAAGGTCACAGAGCTCAGGGGAAAAAGGCCACAGCGCTTTGCTTCACCTAAGAACCTGAGTGAATGAGCAGGAAGCAGGAAGTTTTCCTGGGGAAGAGGCTCCAAGCTTACAAATGAAAACTCAGAACTTTTTTGAGACCATTCCGTCTGATCTTGCTAGCATGTGCTGCTCTATAAATTGTGTGTGCCACTGGGCCACTTCTAGAGAGACATCTGCTCAGCGTGGCTTTCAGCACTAATGTGCCTCTTTATCTGAAAGAGTTTTAAAATAGGTATTTTAACAGCATTTTAGAACGTATAGGGCTGAACAGGTGATATCTTTCCCCAAAAGGTTATCTTCCTTCAGCATAGAAAAGTTGGTTAACATTGGACGAGGTGTACTTCATAGATTTAGCTCTTGTTAAAGGTCAGGGAATATGTATTTCTTTGCTTGGTCCTTCCTCCTCCCTTTTTTCTCTCCCTTTATTTTTCTTTCTCTTACTTTCAAATGTCTTTTTTTCATTAAAAAGGTTCTAAATCAAATATTGCACATAAAAGAATGCTTGGAATATTTGGTAAGGTTTAAAAATGGTGAAGAGTTAATTATAGTGTATTGAACTTGAAAATTGCCAAGAGAATAGATTTCAAGTGTTCTAACCACAAAAAAAACCTTAAAAAGTGAAACCCAAACCTACAAAATCTACCACACAGCGTATAGAATAAAAGTGCATTTTATAAACTCCACTGTACCCCTTTGATCTAGGAATCCATTCTACGAGTATAGTTTGTTTTTCTCATTTAACCTTATGTTTCTGAATCCCATCCATGTTAATTTGTACAGATAAATGTTTACATGTGTTTATACATCTATGTGCTATACATAGTATATCTAGTATATTCTTCATTAGATATAGTATTTCACTGAGTAAATATAGCATAATCTTTAGATTATTTGTCAATGGGTATTAGGAGTTTGTCTAGTGTTTTTCTTTGTTTTTTGCTTTTATTTTCTATTGCAAACAATTGGCTTTGATCATTCTTGGGCATATCTCCTAATTTATACTTGTAAAAATTTTTAGTGCTGCCGGGCACGGTGGCTCATGCCTGTAATCCTAGTACTCTGAGAGGCTGAGATGGGTGCATTGCCTGAGCTCACAGGTTCGAGACCAGTCTGAGCCAGAGTGAGACTCCCATCTCTAAAAAATAGCTGGGAATTGTGGTGAGCACCTGTAGTCCCAGCTACTCTGGAGGCTGAGACAAGAGAATCACTTGAGCCCCAAGAGTATGAGGTTGCTGTGAGCTATGACAACATGGCACTCTACTGAAAGTGACAAAGTAAAACTCTGTTAAGGACATCTAAGAGCTCTTGTTTATGTGGACGGTATCTGTAAATTCTTACAGTGCTGGAAATTAAAATTGAGAAATGTTTGAATGTTTATTAGTTTATTTAAAAATAGTCATAATCCCATTACATGTTGCTGTGGACTGAATATTTGTGTCCCACCCAATATTCCTATGTTGAAACACTAATCCCCAATGTGATGATATTTGAAGGTGGAGCCTTTGGGAAGTAATTAGGTTATGATGGAGGAGACTTTGAAAGAAGGAGAGAAAGAGAGAGACAGAGAGAGATTGAGAACCCAGTCTACAGTATCATTATTGTAGCAGCTGGAGCTAAGATCAGTAACATTTTTACAAGAAAAAAAAGAAACCTAGTTTTCCTAAAAGAAAATCAGTTAATGAAGACAGTGACATTATTTTAGATTTTCTGTAAATCTTTTTGATGCCTGGCTTAAAGGATAACGAGGAAACCCTCATATCTTTTGTATCTGCTCTGTGTTCTGTCCCCTTGGTTTGTTGTTTTGCTTGAAATATTTGAAAAACATCTGGTCTTGCACAAATATGTAGTTGGAAATGAGAAGAGCTCTCAGACCTCCTGAAGAATTTTTAGACCACACTTGGAAAACCACCACCTAGAAGTTAAATTGCTTTTCAAGATAATATCAAATTGTTTTTAAAAGTGATTATATCAGTTTATATACTCTTATCTGTAGTGTATACAAGTTATTATTGCCCATGCCTCTGAAGATATTTAATATTGTCAGATTTCACGTTATTTAACATCTGCTGGATAGGAAATGGTATTATACGGTGGCTTTCATTTTCGTATATCTGATGACTAATGAGGTTGAGTATTCTATATACATTTTAAAGGCTATGAATGTTTATGTAAATAATAATCAACTCTTCAATATTGAGTTTTGTTTTTTATCGATTTGTTCTTTTTATATTTTGGATATTATACTCTTGTCGTCATCTGTATGTATTACAAGTATCTTCTTGCAAATAAATTTATCAACTTTTACCTTTACGATCTCCCTTTTTGAGCCCTACTTTAAGAAAGCCTATTCAAAGGTCATAAAATGTCCTCCTACACTTTTTTCCATAAGTTTTTTGCTTTGCTTTCCACATTTAAGCCTATAATCCACCAAGAATTATGTACGATGTGAGGTTGGATTTTTGCACATCCTTCACCGTTAGGTTCACCCTAATTTACTGAACTGCCCACGCTTTCCCCACTGGTCTGCACTGCTAGTTTTTATACATTAAATGTAATATATTCATGGGTCTATTCCCAGACTTTCTATTGAATCCATTGCTCTATGTATCTATCTCTTACCAACACCACAATATCTTCATTGCTTCAGCTCTAAGAAATCTTGATACATGATAATACTAATCTTTCCAACGTCTTTAGGAACATCTTGAACTGCTTTTGTTCTTATTTTTTCATATAAATTTTAGAATCACTAAACCTCAGCCCTCCAATTGAAAACCAAAACCAAACAAATCTTGGAAATTTTGTTGGCATTGCAATCTACAAATTAAATTGGGGAGGATTGACATCTTTATGAAATTGAGTCTTTGTAGACTTCTAAAACATATGGGATTTTCTTAATACCTTTTAATAAATATAAATTTTTCCATAAAGTTCACAAATGTGTTCTGTTAGATTTATTTCTGGATCTCTCATATTTTGTACTACCATAAACAATATCCCTTTTAAATCTTAAATTTTTAACTATTACTGCTATAGAGCAACATTACTAGCTCTTTTTATACAGGGTATCCCAAAGATTGCCATACATAGGAAAAATTAACAAATTCATGTTATAATTTAAATATTATACTGTATGTTTTTAATAATCTTTATATTTATATATCAACACATACAGAAATATTATATAAATACCTTTTAAAATTTTGTAATGAATATTTTGTAAATAAAAGTACATCAGACTAAAATTTCCCATTTTCCCTATGTATGTATGTATGGCAACCTCTGAGACACCCTGAATAGGTCATTTTAAGAAACCCTCTTATTAATTCTAATAATGTATCAGTAGTTTGCAGAGAATGTTGTAGACCTTTATAGATCATTACATCATTAGAATATTATAAACATTTTCTTTCTTCTTTTCCAATGTTTTACTGCACTGATAAGAGCCTCTACTATAATGATGAATAGAAGTGTTAATAGCTGGCATCTTGTCAGGTTCCTGCTTTTAAAGGAAATGTTAAAAGTTTACCTTCAAGTATAAAGATTGTAATAGGATTTTTGTAGTTATACTTTATCAGTTTAAGAAAATTCCCTTCTATTTTTTAAGTTGTTAAGAACTTTTTGTATGAATAAAAGTTGAATCTTATCAAATGCTTCTACATCTATTAAGATGATTTTATGTTTTTTCTCCTTTAATCTGCTAAATATGATAAAGGATACATTAGTGGAATTTCTAATGTTGAGCCACGCTTGCATTTCTGTGATAAGCCTACCATGACTTTGATGTATTTTCTTTTTTATCCATGGCAAGATTCCACTTGTTAGTTTGCTTTGTTTGTGTGGTGTTTTTGCATCTGTATTCACATGTGAGATTGGTTCGCAGTTGGCCTTCTCTTCCAGTCCTTCTCAAGTGTTGGGTTTTCAGTTTGCACTAATCTTATAAAATGACTTGGGGCATGTTCTCTCCTCTTCTAATCTCTGACAGATTTTATCTATAAAACTTACATGTTCCTTAAATATTCAGTATGACTATTCTGCAAAATTATCTAGGCTTTGGATTTCCTTGGTAGGGAAGTTTTATCTTCTACTTTAACTTTTTTACTACTTAAAGGATTGTATATGTTCTCTCCTTTCCCTCTCTCTGGGATAAGTTTGCCTGAAGCTTTCTGAGAATTTATTCCTTTTCATCAATATTTTAAAATTTATTACCAGAAAGTGATTTATATTATTCTTTGACTCTTTTAAATTTTATAGCTATGTTGTAATTGCCTTCTTTACAGTCTCATATTGCACAGTTTTACTATTAGCTGATTAGCCATGTGTAAGTTTTATGAATTTTATTAGACTTCTGAAAAACCAAACTTAGATTTTGTTGATTTTTATCTATTCTATATTGATGTTATTAATTTCTGCTTTTGTCTCTCTTATCTCTTATTCTTCTTTCTCAAGGTTTATTCTGTACTTTTTTCCTAACTCCTTAACTAAAGCTCGTTAATTTTGAACCTTTCTGCTTTTCCAGTATTAACATTTAAGGCTATAATTTTTCCTCTAAAGAATACTTTAGCTGCATTTCTCAAATTTTGATATTTATCACATTTAATATTTTTATTATTGTTCTGTACGAAGTATTTTCTAGTTTCTATTGTGATGTATTCTTTGACTTATTATTCCTCTGGAATTATTTTTGATTTTGTTGAAATATGCTTTCTGGTCTTGTGGGGTATCCAGCATTTTGGCTTTTCTATACCACATTGGAAGAAGAAGAGTTGTCTTGGACCACATATTAAATACACAAACACTAACAAAGGCAGATAACTAAAAGAAAAAAAAAAGATCTGTGCATAGTTTTTGTGATATACCTCACCACAGATAATCAAAATGTCCTCACATAATCCACGTGCAGTTCCTAGGCACCAGGTTGGCCACTCCTGCTGGGTGGTTTTCATATTCAATTCAACTGTTAAATGAATTGTTTTACATAAGTATTTTAGATAAAATTTGCTAGTGTACTTTAAAAACCTATCCATAGTCCATCCATTTTCGTCTATGTGTTCTAGCAATTGCTGAAAGAATTATGTTAAAGTATCTCTCCATGAAAGCAGATTTATCAGTTTCTTCTTGTTCTATTTTGGGTATATATATATATATGCACATATATGTCCAAATATATATATACCCAAATATGAATATATATGTGTGTGTGTGTATATATGCTATATTATTAGAAATAAAAACATTTAGAAATTTATATCTTCCAGGCATATTAAGTCTTTTAAAATTACATAATAGTCCTTTTAAACACCAGTAATACTTTTAATATTGATGTCTATTTTGAATTATTTTAATTATTTCATTTATTTCATTTTTAAACATGGGTTCTCATTCTGTCTCAAATGCTGAAAATCAATGGCATTATCACAACTCCCTGCAGCCTTGTACTTCCTGGGTTCAAGCATTCCTCCAACCTCAACCTCCTGAATCACTGGTATTAAGCTAACTTTCTCACCCTGTTTGGAATTATTTTATTATTATCATATACACATTTTTTATTAGTTTTTCTTTGCATTTTTATCTTTTTTATTTTAAATATTTCTTAGTCCTTTTTTTAGAGATTTTTCTTGTAAGTAACATATAAGTAGATTTTTTAAATATCATTTAATATCTGTCTTTTTTTTTCTAACTTTTTTTAACAGAGTTTTCAGTTCATTTCTATATATTATGGCCACCAATTTGCTTATATTAACTTCTCTATTTTATTTTTGTACTGTTTTGTACAGTTCTGTGTTCACTAGAAATTTGGGGAAATGCTTTGAGATATATTTTTAAGGAGCTTTCCTCTATAGAGGATATTTATTACTTTTGGTTTGAAATTTCCAAATAAGAATATTAGAATACCTTTTAAAATAATTTGTGTAATTTATTCATTATTTATTTATTTATTTATTTATTTATTTATTTATTTATTTATTTTTGCCAAGACAAGATGTGTGGATACATTTGGGCTACAAACTTTAGTGAGGGATGGCTTATGAATCGAGAGGAGAGAACTTTTCCTTCCATCCAGATGTTCTCCTATAAGAGAGCTTTTCTTCTAATTCACCCAACCCCTGTACATGAAGACTTTTGTGGTCCTGGCTTTATGTGATGCTCACCTGTTAGGATCTCCAAGTGAAGTGGTCTCTAAGGGTTGCCTACTATTTTTTCCTTCATCAAAATCAAACTTTCACATCTCAAAAAATAGCATTAGCTGCTCAATTATTTTGGTTGTGTTTGTTTTTGTTTTGGGCTTCTAGGAGATCTTGGTAATTCAAATTCCAGCTTTAAGTCATTTTTGGTCCCTACGTGTTTCCTCTACTTTATTGAGTCATCAACTAAACGTTTTTAAAATTGAATCTGTATTTATATAATTTTTATAGATGGTTTATTGTTTAAAATATCTAATCTGTCACATTGTTAAGCCTGGAAGTTTTGTCTCATTCTTTTCTTAAATATTTATATTATATTTAAATATTAAAAAGCATCAAGTTCATCAAGTCACAAAATTTTAGTTCTAATTAATGACAAAACTACTTAAAGGAGTAGTAGATGTAAAAGAGTCAATGGATTGTGAGATTAAAAAGAATTCATTGTTGTAAATTCATTTATCTGCATATACACATTGTTACAAGAGAGGCAGGAGTTAGCCTAGGAAACAAATGTGGAAACCAGGTATTTACCCATGTATTTACCTGTCAGTCAGCAGGTAGGCATTCTGTGCTTGTCCAGGCTGGGTGCTGGGACTATAGCTGGGAATAAGCAGACAGGCTTCTTGCCCTGAAGGAGCTTACTATTCATCTGAAAGTAGGCTGAAGGTACAGAGGATGCTAAGGAGTTCAGAATGGAGAAAAGCCAGAGCATGAACTGAGCTGGTGAGAACAAAGAGGAAGTTCATAGAATACATAAGGCGTGGGTATCGAAGCAGAAGGCAGCTAAGAAAATCATTTAGGAAATGCCAGTCTTACACATGGCAGTGACATTTCATGGACTAACCTACAGACTTTAGGGACAAATAAGATCTCTTAAGGAGACCATGACGTCTAGATTAGATGATCATTTAAGGGAATTAATTTGCTAGGTCAGCAGAGTTTCCAAATGTCTTTTGTAGGAGTTTTTCATGTGTTGTGTATTCTCAATTTTAGTGGAAAAAGTATTGTGAAATGGTAATGAATCAAGTAGAACTAAGAGCCCACATACATGTCACTTTTAATTTAGGTGGGCCAGAAACCTTGTACTGAACTTGTGTAGGTGTTACACATCTCTGACCATTGGTCACTCTTTGGATGTCAAAAGTGTCCTTTATTTACACTTTGTACAGCAAGAACTGTAATCCAATAACAATTTCCTTGGTAAGTGCTTCTCATGGGCCACTGGGGAACAACTGCTTTGCTGCTCTGCACTTAAAAGGAGTTTAAACTAAAAGACACAAATTTTACTCTTATCTACTGCCATTGTGAATACGCTAAGAAAATAATATTTTAAATTATTGAATTTGTACTCCTATGAGACATCAGCATAATTGCAAACAGGCACCTTCAGTTGTTTTTTATATATTTACTTATTAATAAAGAAGAACTTTCTATTCATACACCAAAAGATTAGTCCAGTGGAACAAAACAATAATGCAACGAACCTCTTGTTCATTAAATTGGAATGCTAGGATGGAATTACTAATTTATGTTGTTTTTAATTTCATATTATAAATTACACTATTTTAAAATAAAGGCGCAAACTGTTCCCTTGGAATCTGCCTACCTCCAGCTCTGACTAGGAAAGTTTTATTTGTCCCTGGGGACCTGGGAAGTAGGGGCCTTCTCTGAAAAATTGCTGCTTCATAGGAGCAGACCATGAAACATTCATAGTCATGCTTCCTGCGTTACAGGAGGCTTAATAAACACAAGCAATCACTTACACATACTCATGGCCTTTCTAAGGCTTTTGAAAGGCAATTTCATACAGAAAAGGGTGAATTTTTAAAACCTGACTTCAGAAGTCTCACAGATATATATTTACCCTTAAAACGTACTCTGAAATAGGCTAAGTGAATAGTTTATAGGGGATCAAAATTTTGGAAATGAAGGGGAGGAAACAAGTAGAGGTGGGTGAGGAACAACCCTTTCACCTCTGTGTGGAGCAGTCATTGGAGGCAGACTGGCCTGGAGGATGGCCATGAGGTGGGCTATAGTGAATCTCCCATGTCACAGGGGTGCTGCCTATGTGAGCTGTCTGTGGGAAGTGCTGACAGCACTAGAGAAGTGGGGGAAATAACTCTTTCAGTTCTGAAGGGGGAATCTGTGAAGGGCATACAGGTTCCATTATTAAAAGGAATTTCAACAAAATAGAATAAACATTTGTCCAAAATTAATGAAGGACAATTATCCGACATGGAAGATTTTAGTCTGCTGAACGTTATCTTCATTCATTTAGCAATTTTGCCCTTAGTAATTATTACTTTCACACATTTTTTATGATGCCATGGAGACAAATTACTCAAAGCAGGATGGGGCACCATGAACTCTAAGCACTTACCACAGACCAGATATTTTGTACAGACTTTTGCGTCCAATCCTCCCCCCAAATATGTGAAATGAGGAAACTGAGATTTTACAAGTCTTAAAAATTAGTCCAAGACCATACTGTAAGTGGGTGGTAGAACAAGGAGTAAGTCTGTTCTACCTGAACCAAGTCCATCCTGTCACCAGGGCAGACAAACAACCATGACACAGGCAAAATAAAGCTGTGCCACATTTTAAGTAGAAGCAAAAGTCTGAGAGACATAGAGGAAGAAGAGGGTAGAAGACAGAGGAGCTTTGAAGGCTAAGGAAGATCCCTGGAGTGAGAATAAAAAGGATCAGTTATGAGAGGTGTACAAGGATTAGGGACATAAAGTCATTTATTCTCCACACAGGACTCGGTTTAGGCTTTCTGAAACCAAACCCCATCATGCTAAAAACCCTTACTTTCTACTTCAGTCCTTTAGGTTTCAGCTCAAAATCCTTCATGTATCACACAAGGCCTGAGGTCATTAACATGCTCTGGTCTTTGCTTCCCTTGCCCACCTGAACTCTTGACATTCTTTAAATCTGCACCCCAGTCAGGCTGAATTGCTCCTCTTTCCCCTAGACGTGCTCCCAGGTCTCCTTCCCAGTGCCTCTCTGTCACTCTGTCCCTCTCTGTGCATCTCTCTCAGACACTCCCACTCTCTTCCTGCCTTTGTTTTCTCCCTCTCTTCTATCTCTGTCTGTCTCTCTGCCTTCCTCCCTATTCCTACTCTTACACTAGGTCTTTTAATATGCGTTCACTCTCCCTGGACACCAGCAGCTCACTTCATCTCGGATGACTAGTTCCTGCTTACTTTTCAGGTCTCTGGTCCAGTGTCACTCAGAGGCTTCTCTGGCTTTGGTCCCTTCCTACATGTCCCGACCATATACTGTCCCATCTGCCCTATTGCAGTTTCCTCACACTTCATTGAAACAGCTTCTCTTCCTCACTAGACTTACATCCTTGAGAGACAGGACCATATAGCATTTACACCACTTGCCCCAAACACAGTGGGTGGTGCATAATGGGTATTTAATCATGTTGAAAAGAAAGATGGGAGGAAGGAAGGGAGGGATAGAGGGAGGAATGAGGGGAAAGAGGAGGTTGGGAGAAAGTGGAAGCAGGGTAAGAGGGGAAGAAGAAAGGAAGGAAGGGAGAGCGCAGGTCAGGTGGGCAAAGAGAGTTGAGAAATATATCTGCAATTACCATTGTAAAGTATCATAGTTTATAACAAACCATTGTGAAGTCTACTATCAGCTTTGGGGTGGAAAAAAAAGTTTAGGGTGTTCAATTTCACAATGTTCTCATGTAGCTGCTAAAATGTGTCTCTTAGAGTGGAGGGTATTTGATAGTAACTTTGAGAGAGAACGCTAAAAAGAAAAAGATTTTCAATATTGTCAATCCATTTGTGACATCTGCATTATCATGATCCTGACATTTGCTATCTTAGCTTTCATTAGAGTTCTTCTAATGAAAAGTAGATGTTTTGCTTTCTTTGTCATTCAGGCCCACCCTCTCTCCCCACAATTTTTTAACTTCTTTGGTTATAAAACTATGATATACTCACTATAGAAATTTTAGAAACTACAGAAATACATAAAGACCAAAACACACCCCAAATGTTTCTTCATAGAAATTTCTATTATATGCATTCTCTCCCCTTCTCCTTTTCCTCCTCCTCCTTCTTTATAACAAAGTTGAAAGAGAGCTATATATTCAATTTCACATTCTACTTTTTTCCTCTGTAATATATGGCATAAGCTTTTCTCCAAATCATTAAAATTCCTCAAAAGAAAATATTCAATTGTTAAGAGATTTTTCATTATAAAAGCACATCTTTGGCCACTTAATAATTTCTCATCTAGAGACATTTAGTTTTCACTTTTTGAAGAAACATAACTAAAACATAAATTAGTGGTGGGTCTTCATATAGCTTAAGTGCCTCATATTTGGAATGGCGATTTTAGTTACACCAGCCCTCTCCTTTTCTACTATAGTTGTTATAGGTACTATTAGTATTTAAAAACCCCAGTTGAAACTAAATCCTGCTAAGAAAATTATGAGGTGAATCTGGTAGCCTTTAGAAGAAGAAAAAGTTGTCTACATTTATTTATTCATTCATCACACATTATTAATTGCTATTCTGTGGTTGAGGTCTACCAACAGTGGAGGTCTTCAGAAAGAGGCCTTCTGGGAGCTTCTGGTTTTCTGTGGCAACTAGTCTTGTACACAAATACTGCTAATGGAAGACTGTGGGCTCAAAGTCATGACAACTCAGACAATTTATATTATAGAGTTCTTTATAATACATAAATGAGGGAGAGATTTTTATAGTGGGGTGCTTTAGAAAGCCCCAAAGTAATCACAATGCTCTAGAACAATGTGTTTGTTCATTTGCTTATGTCTACATATATGTAGATGTTAAGAAGGTAGAATGTAATTAATATTTTGTTCACAATTCTTAATCAGACTATTCAAAAACCACAATCAAATAATAAGTAGTAATAGTCATACAAAAATTCTCTTCCTAAAACAAATTTTAGTTCTCAAAACTTGGAAAGTAAATTGTAAAAGCAATTACGAGTTGAAGATGTCTACATGAAAATACGTGCTTTCCAAGATATATAATGGTTTGCAATATTAAAGTGTATCTCTCTACCATGTTTAATTTCTGAAAAATATTGGTAGGTTCTGTATATCCTTTAAAAAAAATTGTGTGATGATTCACACTTCTCCATTGAGATAAAAAAGAAACATATTTCCCCAAGAAGAAAAATTATATCCTCCAACTATTACAAATGTTTGTAACTGACCTGCATTCATTTAAGATTGCAGTATGTGGCTCACCCTTGAGGTGCCCTTTATCCATCTTCATCTCAGGTGGTAGCTCGCTTTTTCTATTTGCCGTAAGGTCCAACTCATTATAAGGTTGTAGGGCTAGAAGGAAATGTCAGTTCTACCACATTTCTCCATCAAGCACACATTGGCTTTGTTTTTTAGAGGTCTTGTTCTAGGAACAAACTAATTTGCCTCTTTAGAGTCATGGCTACATAGAGGAAAATCCACCTATGCTACACAATACATAGGTTCTTTTCAGATTGATGGTGCAACACCATGAACCTTGACTGTTTCTGAAAGTTCAAAGAAGGTCACAAGTCTGAGTGCCACCATGAACTCCTTGTCCAAAGCATTTTCAAGGATTGCCTTTTTATGCCTTGTTGACTAGAAGACCTTGAAGATTATTTTCATAAAATGACAAATATAAATACAACGATGATGCCAGTCATCAAACATGAACCAGATTTTAAAATAATATAGCATATCCTTTTCATTAACCTCTAGCTCTGTTATTTTTTTTTCTGACCACATGAAGATCAAAATGGATGTTAATAATTTTCGTATTTATTTTTTCTGGTCCATATAATTGTTAATGCATTTGCTTACTAAAATCAAATTCTTCTAATAGGGTTCAGATTAGAAAGACAGAGACCAAGATGGAGAATCATACCTCTGAGGTAAGAAACACAGCTGTTCTTCTTGCCATGATTTGTTCAAAGATGAGCTCAATTAAAGGGAAACAAATGATATATAACCTACAAGTTCATGTGTGAAAGGCATTGTACTCTGAGTAAGTAATGGGCTGTAGAGACAGAATAGCTAATGTGCTGTATCTGTGAACATTGTTCATATGCTGTGAATACTCGAGGTTATTGTTAGCCAGATACCCAGGCCAGTCGCGCCGTACACAGCCACAGCCTGTCATACACAGCCATAGCCTATTTTATCAGTGAATGCATTTCAAGATTTTTCAATAGCCATAATTTTCACAAAAAGATGTTGTTTCTTGGATTTAACATTTTCTTATTCCTTTTTAACTGGATGTTTCCCCCTGTAGCTGAGAGTACAGCACACATTGGCTTTCTTTTATGATTTATTAAAACAATCATATGTTCCCACCAGCTCGCTTGGGACTCTGAGGAGAGCCACCCTCGTCCATTTGTGGCAACCAGGAGATTGTGATGTGTCAGATGTAGCTTGTGTTGACTAAAAGACTATCACACAGGCCAAATGGGTGGCAGGCACAAAGGAAGAGGAGTCCTCTTTCTAAAGACTTTAGAATCTCCTGGTTTTCTAGTTCTCTGCACAAGAAAACAACCCTTTGCTGGACTTTCAGAAGTAAAGTAATTACTCACAGATGAAATATCTGGAATAATTATTCCAAAATGTAAGAATTTTAGAATCAGTGTATTAATCATATGTAATATTTATTAAAACAATGGAGAATTATGATATGCACGGTGTCTGAGTCATTTACATATGTAGGTCACTACAAAAGTTTTGAGACAGTCTATGTCACAGGCCACTATTTTGCTTTCAAGAAACATAGTCAACAGCGCCCTTTATGATTCACCTGTGCAAATTTCAACTTGCTGGGCTTATCGGTGTCCCTGGGAGGGCTTCATTTATTTCCATCCACATGAACCTTACGCTTCTTGATTTTTGTGTATCTCAAAACTTTTGTAATGACCCATGCATAAGTGACACAACAACGAAAATATTTATAAGAAGGTGCATTTAAATGTGAATAGTGAAGATATTTCATGAGGTTGAAGGAAGAAAAGCAGGTTTGAAAAGCCTTTATTCTGGTTTTGCTTTTAAACTTGTAACTTGCCTCCATTCACACAGCGCTTGACTCAGAAAAGAGGAAATAGATTTTCTTGAGAGGTTTTGAGGAGTGGGTTAAATCAAATTAGAGGTTATTGCAAGTTTATAGGAAAAGATTGATGTGTCCTACATTTGATTTGAACCCAGATTCCCTTCCCTCTTGATTACAATTGACTCTGCATTTTTACCAGGATAAAACCACACTATTTATTCTGGTATAAACATTGCTGCATCTTCATATGGAAACCTAATGGGCCATCCACTGTCCCAAAACACAACAGAAGTTAATAAGAGAAAGACCTTTAAAGGAAATTGGACAGAAAATATCATGGAGAACTCCATGGTTCCCTTTCGGGGTATAGCAGTGGGTTCTGTAAAACTTATGGCTTGAAAAATCTCAGGAGATACTCAGTTATAATGACATAAAACATTATTTTTGATGGAAGAACGCTGAAATGTGCAGCTCTCCTCCTTGGCACTCTCCCCTCTGCTATGCTGCACAGAACATGTGCAGTACTATTCTGAGTTTTCCGGAAGTGAAACAACTTTATGGTAATCATATGCAAAATGTTTCTCAAGTTTTTTTGCAGTTTACTTTTTTATGAGTCTGTTAAAAATTTAAGAGAAGCCTTGTTGACATTTTATATGCTTATTTTTCTTTCAAAGGAAAATTGGAAGATTTTTAAATTTTCATATCTCAGATGATAAAAGGTGAAATAACATCGTAATTCTTATCTTGTTCAATTTGATATTTGGTTGTTTTATTTTCTTTTTATGAGTTTTATTCATCTTGTAACAAGCTTTGGATGTCTCATTAAAAAAAGAAGGTTTATTTTATTTTTTTCTGTTTTGAGGAATTTGCCTAGAGCTAAAGTGTCTATGTAGAAATCTGATTAAAAGATCAAAAATTCTTAAAATACTATCTATTATAAAAGTTAATAAATATGACAAAGATTTTAAATGTTATAATTTTAATATTTTAAGTACCCCCACAAGTGATTTTCACAAATACCTTTACTTTGTCCTTTGAGAAAACTAAAGAAATGGACATATTCTTATCTTAAATATATTTGAGTATCACTTTTATATTGTTTTCCTCTCAACATGTTTATTGAATAGAATATTTTTATTGTAAGGATATGCCTATAGACATTTATTGCTTTAAATAATGTTTCATTCATCTGACTAACACTAAGATTTTTATAGTTCTCCAAATAGTTTACTGGTCTGAGTACTTCTTTGGCCATCAAAGTTGCCATGTTATCTCTTAAGAGAGAAACATTATGACATTTGTAGATACAACAATTCATTAGGTTTAACATAGCTATCAGTCCTTTAATTAAATGTTGACTTGCATGTCCAAGTCTACTTCAGATTAAAGTGTGATCTTTTATCAGCAAATGGTTATACTGATTTGTTGCATTTACTCACCCAACTTTTATTGAGTGCCTACTACGTGCATTGCAATACTTAGGCACTATGTGTGAGTGTGGCAGTGTGGTAGGAGATGGAGATGAAGAAGAAAAGCATTCACACTTAATTGTATTGTTTATTAATTTATTAAAAGGGTAAAAATGAGAAAGCTATCCAAGAGGCCAATGTGACCTTTCTAAACAGACAAGAATGCAACAGCCATGGGAGGGAGAGATGGACCAGTGGCATTTTTCGAAAAGGCATTTAGTATTGCAAGATTGATGCATGAAAAATAAAAACTAGGATAAACTATTGAGTCAACAAATTATTACGATCATCGCTATTTTTATGATATGATCATGCTCTGCTTTTAGATGAGGCACACATTTCAGTCATGCATTAGCATTCCTTCTTTGAAATGACTTTAATATGGTTGTACATTAATTTGATTTCTAGAGGTTGCCTGAAATAGATACTGGCTTGACCTGTGGCTAGTGCCAGAGAGATTGCATCCTGTGTCACGTCAACAAACTAACGCTGACTTTACCCTCGGATGAGAAAGCCTCGTATGGGCAAAACAACATCGTCATTATTTTTCTAACTTCCAGCACTTCATTAACTACAGCACCACATAGGGGTTATATAACTGTGAGCATAACTTTGTAAAGTTTATAAACATAACAGAGAACATTCTCACGGGTGTCCTAGGCCAGGCCACATGCATCCCTCCTTGAGGTCACCCAAAGTTCTCTCTCCAGACAGCTCACCCTTCAGCTGCAAGGGGAGGCGGACTGTCCCTCTTGGCTGTCCCAGCCCTAACCCCTCCAGTGATCACACTCAGCCATCGGTAGTCCTGCCAGGATGTCACCAGAAAAAGATTGATTGCCTCTTAATAATGTTTCTCGTAAGTTTCACCAATCTGGGTCTTTTTCCAGTCCCTGGGTTCTTAGCACTTGTCCCTCACAATGTGGCATTCCTTGAGGCTCTGGCCTGACAAGACTGGTGTCCCTGGGGACAGCCAAAGGTTCAGTCACTGCTGCAAGTAAGAATTTAGGCCTGAGAGGGTTAGCAACACTTGCTGACTCCAGGCAGTCACAACCACCCAATTCTGGACACTGTAGCCTCATCTCTAACCTCAAGTGAGGCTTAGAAAATCCCCTGAAAGTCCATCATTTCTAATCATTAGGCAAAGTGGTGACAGGCTCAAGCTTTCCTTAATCATGACTTTCCTCATTAACCTTTCTCCCCCGTGCAAACATGCACACACAGAAATTGAGGCCATAGAAAGTAGAGGCCACCAGGGAAATCTTCTCAGAGGTAATCCATCTCCAAGCTAGACGTTAAAATTATAAAATTCTATAAAGTTATGCAATCCTAGACAACAGTTTTAGCCCCCAAAATGTTTTGGCCTTGTCACACAGTTCTAAAATCTTCAAGGGCAGCAGATGTGTATTCGCAACTCTGTGCATATCCTCAGTGAACCTGAAACCCACACACCCCACTTTGTTGGTAGAAGATTAGTGGACAGGACCAACCACCACCCTTATACGATTATTATGTGACATTAGGCTGCTACTCTCTAGCATTATATTTTAGGGCCATTATTGAACCAAAAGGCTCCAACAATGACTTGTGCTCTATAGCACTTCACCAGGTTTCCTTCTTTGTCTTTTTAAAATTTTTGGATTGTTAGGGATATTTTGTTTTTTAAAGATTTTAATTTTCCAGAATACTTTCTGGTTTATAGCAAAATTGAGGAGAAAATACAGAAAAATTTCTTATACCCACTCCCCCCTACAAACGTGTAGGCCCCCCCTCCCTCCGTTATCAACATCCCCAACCACAGTGGTACATTTGCTACAATTGATAAACTTACCCTGGCACATCTTGATCACCCCAGGTCTGTAGCTGACCTCAGGGCTCACTCTTGATGTTGTGCTTCCTGTATATTTGGATAACTATATAATAATGCTTTCTACTCTCTCAATTTCTGTGCTATATTATGAAATGTGTAAAATTATGTTTCTCTTTCAAATCACTTTTCCCTCTCAGCATGATTTTATACACATTTTTAAACAAATAAACAAACATGCAAATCACTCTCTCTATTTCTTTCTGTCTGAATTCAAATGGGTTACAGATAGCTGTTTGACTGAAGGGAGATTGATTTATTCCTCGACCAGCCCCTATCCAGCTCTCAAAATGGGAAACTTCCCTAACTGAAAACTAACCTTGTATGAATTTTCTTGGGCATATATCTTGCAAAACAGAGTATGGGATCCTGGGAGTCAACGATTTGAGTAGTGGTCAGACTCAAATGTGATGTGTGAATCCTGGATCTAGTAATTCATTGTTGAATGCCCTGGGCAAGTTATTTAAACCTTCCTGCCTTAATTTACTAACCATAAAATGCAGGCCACAAGGATTACTTGACTTAGGAATTTAGTGAGTTAACATATGTCTAATATTTTAGAAGTGGCTGGCACATAGACGTGATTAACAAGCAGTAGTGAAGATTAGGAGAGTCGTTCCTGAGAGAAAAAAACCTCCCCACTCTTTAATTGCTATAACATGATATTTAGATCAGCATCTAATTTTTTCTTTTTAATAATCAAAGTACCTTCATTAACCTACCCTGTAGCCTCCTCATCTTCCTTCCTGTGTCCTCTCTGTAGTCCCCAATCTCTTGGTTCTGGTATGATTTAAGAAAAGTCTTTTGGTCACAGGCACCTCTCTTCTGCCACTTCCTCCCTCCATTGACTGCCACTGTCCCAAATTAGAAGGAGCTACAACCACATCAAAGACATTCTCTATTGGTTTTATAGGCACATCTACGCCTACACCAGACCAACATGGAAGCTGAAGTAAGTTTCTCTCAATGGAGTGTAAACTCATGAATTCTAAAGAGAGAACTAGATCACATTTTGTAAAGGAATAGAATATTTCATTGCCATAAAAATTAAGATAAAGATGATACAGTTTTCAGATTCTTCTTTATAGAATTTCCAAGTGACAGTTCCACCTTCTAAGGGTCCACTCTGTAATTGTAACCCAAGTAGCATTGTGCTATTAGCTTAGAGAAAAATGAAAATTTCAATTAAAATGCAAATTTTGAAAGTTCAAAAGGCAGAAAAAGCTTCTTAGGAACAAAAAAGTCAGCAAGACTGGATGTAAGTATAGGATGTAAAATTATATTCTCAGCATCTTTCTTCTCTCTTATCATGATTGAATGAAACCATGATGCTAAAGTAAAACCTGCTCAACTCTGAAGCAAACTGTTTTTGTTTTTGTAAACCTATGCCATGAAATGCCACAAGTAATTACATAGTGAACCAGTCAGAGCCATAGCTTTAATATGGGTTAGGTTTGTTTACTTACTCTTTTTCTCAACAAGAACTTTTGAGTGTTCACTCTCTATACAGCATTAAGAGAGACCCTGAATAACATTAATGAATAAAATGATCACAGTTCTTGTCCTCATGAAACTTACAGTTGAGAAGTTAGATAACAAACCATCAGCAAACAAGTAAATTGTGTATATATATATACACCCACACACACAAATGTCATGAAAGAGATAATTTGATGTGTTGATGAATATCTGGACAACATACTTAGATAAGGCACTCTGAGAAGGCTTCCTGGACAAAGGGCCAGATCAGCCTGGACTGTAGGGAGGAAGTGAGCCTCAGGGAAAATCAGGGGAACAGAACTCAAGGCAGAGGAAAAGCCAAGAGCAAAAGCCTTGAGGCAGGACAGAGGTTGGTTTGCAACCAAACAGAGTATGGTAGTCCAATAAACAAAAATCCAAATATTGACTTTGCTGTGTATTATCCAAGCAAGTAATTTCAGATAATGAATATTATAGTAAGAAGCATGAACTATAGAATCAGGCTAATGGGCTTCACTTGGTTTCTCCTCTTGCCAGTGTGTGCCCCTCAGCTAATTGCTTACCCTGCTTGTTCCATAATTTCCTCCTCTGTAAAATGGGTTTTGTAGTGAAGATCACTTAAGATTAAATGTAAGCATATAGAATAGGATTTGTCACACAGGAGGCATACAGTCAATATCAACTATTCTTATCATTATAGTTCTCTTTATAATTATTAATATTATTATTAAAGACTATGAGCATTTTTTCAAGTATTTACTGGCCATTTGTCTGTCATCTTTAGAGAAGATTCTATTCATCTCTCTTCCCCATTGATGAATGGGATTGTTGGGTTTTTTCTTGTAGATTAATTGAAGTTCTGTGTAGATCCTGGTAATTAAACTTTTGTCAGAGTCAAAATACGTAAATATCCTTTCCCATTGGGTAGGTTGGCTATTTTCTTTGTTTGTTGGCTCCTTGGCTGTACATAAGCTTTTCAGTTTAATTAAGTCCCATTTGTTTATTGTTGCAGTTGTTGCTATTGCCATGTCAGTATTCCTCATAAAGTTTTTCCCCAGGCCAATATCTTCCAGTGTTTTTCCAGTTATTTGAGGATTTTTATCATCTCAT
>CAUYON010056861.1:0-24923 GCA_963573935.1 Arctocebus calabarensis
AGCTGTTCTCTTGGGGGAGGGGACTCCCGTCTGCTTGGTGATGTGCTCTGTACCTTTTATTTGTATCCTTGGGGTCACAGGTCGCTCCAATAGGGTTGATGTGTGTTCCTCGACCTTGTCTCTTGGCTCAGCTCCAAACCGTTGGCTTTCTTGCTAAATTTCTGTCCTTTAACTCTCCTTCTGGACAGGAGTGTCTGCAGAAAGGTGGCTACAGCTGGGTTGTATTTTTTATGGTTATATTAAAAGATATTAAACAAAGCCAGGGTATGCACTCAATCTTATAACTCTGCTTTTCTTGATTTGACAATAACTTTCCCCACTAGGGGATCACATAGTATCAACCAATGAAGTTAATTTATACTTCCTGAACTACGGGAAGTGATGGAAAGGAAATTAAAAAAAAAAGAATTATCTAGGCAGGTGTGGGGGCTTTATGGAGAGTTCTGGGACAGGTGAAAGATGGAGCATGTTTGCATTGGGTAGATGCACTTAATTCATCCAAGTAACAAGAAACAGTCTGCTCCAAGGAAAGAACGCTGGCTACCACTTTCTCAAAGTATTTTTCATGAAATATGAGTCCTAAAAAAATTCCTCATCACTTGGGAAATATGTTTTTCTTTTCACTCTGGAAGATTTATAAAGAATATTAAAGGCTCTAAGAAGTCCATAGTAAACAAAGTTGCTTAACTATGTTCAATCAGGTATCTCCACAACACATTTGACTACTGAATCCCTAGTCACTTTTTATTCTTCTACATAATACCTGGTTCACACTATGTAGGACATACTTTGGATAATGCTATATAAGATAAATTATGTAAATTTGGAAATTTTTCTCTTAACTTCAATGTTTTACTGTAAAATCACATGATTAGGTTAAATGTTTGCTGGAATCCTCTCAAGATTCTTTAATTCTAATTATTGCCCATTAGTGGCAGAATTAAAATTAGAACCAAGGAGGCTGCTAAGGTTTGAATGTGTTCCTTAAAAAGCATGTGTCAAAAACTTAATTGCTGATGCAATAGTGTTGGGAGATGGGGTCTAATGGGAGGTGTTTAGGTCAGAAGGCCTCCATTCTCATGAGTGGATTGGTGTCTATTACAAAAGGAATTAAGGCTGTGAGCTGAGATCCCTCTTTTTCCCTCTTGTTCTCTCTTTGCCTTCCTGCCACAGGATGATGTAACAAAAAGGCCCTTGCCAGATATGGCCCCTCAATCTTGGACTTCTTAGCCTCCAGAACTATAAGCCAATAAATTTCTGTTCTGAATTACTGAGTCCGTGATATTCTGTTATTGCAGTGCAAAATGGATTAAGACAGAGACAGGATGAACCTTTCTAAGCTACTTACCCTCTCATTTCTCGCCTGGAAGACAGTGATAGAGTCTTTGCTAGTCTGCCACTTTCAGTCTCATCCCTCCTCAAACCATGTACCATACCACACCAAAGCCAGAGAGAATGTCTAAAATGCAAATCAGATCATGTCACATCTCTACCCTCAAACCTTCAACGCTTCCTCCAAGCTCCCAGGCAGAGACTCTGAGGCTTTGCATTATTCCAGAAATTCCTCACTAAATATTTCACCTACCATCAGTGCATAGTGAAATAAAACATTTTTAGTAAAGGAAAATACTTGTTATATAACAGAAATGAAGACATCAAAAATAAAAGTTTTCTTTAATAGGCTGAATACCCAAAGTGCAGTTTGCAGACCTCATGGGAGCTTGTTAGAAATTCGGGGTCTCAGGCTCTGCCCTGATCTGATCTTGCCATCTCTAAATCTTAGTTTCCTCATCTATAAAATAGAAGTTAAAAATACTAGTACCTAGATCACAGATATAGTGTGATGATTAAAGAGAAGAGAGTAATATTAGAAGTGGTTCTTATCACTGCAATTGAAAGGACCCGTGTGACACTATTTTCTTAACAGACTTCATTTTACAGGTTGCTGTGTAATTTGCAGTGTAAATGTTAGTTTTATAACTTGACTCTTGGCTCCAGTTCCCCAGACCACCCCCACCGGTCAATCAGTACTGGCCTCTTCCTGCTTAGCGACCACCCACCCATTTCTGGCACCCCTGAGGTATCCAATCAACAAGTGAAGAGACACCTAGACTCATCCTTGTTCCACCCTTCCCTTATCGTATTCCCCCCTCCCAACTTCCTTTCGGTATACTATAAAAATACCTCAGCCCCTCCCTGCGGGGCCATTCAGACCGACCAGCCACTTAGGCAGGGCTGAATGGTCCGAGTTTAAACTTGTAATAAATTCCACCCTTTGTTTTTGCATCGGTGCACCTGGTGTGAGTTTTTTCTGGGAGGGACCCCAAAATTCGGGCACAAAATTAGTTCCAAATAACGTATCATGAAACTTCCCCCTGATGTAGTGAAACAGTCTAAAGAACCAAGCATTCTAGTGACAAGCTCCTCCATATATTCCTCAATCAGTCAAATGTGTAATGTAATAGTAATTTGATTATGCAATTATACACCTAAGCATAACCTAGCGGTAATTTTAAAATGCATTTGAATTGCTCTTGCAATTAATACCAAGTAAATTTTGAAATATTTTCAAAATTCCAGATCATAGTAAAATTCAAATGTCATTGAAAGGAAGAATCCTAGTAGGAGCCAAATATAAACTAAACTAAAACAGCAGTTCTCAACCTGTGGGTTGTGACCCATAGGAACTGTATTAAAGGGCTGCAGCATTAGGAAGGTTGAGAACCACTGAACTAAAAGGAAAAAGACCCTTAGAAGTTACACAACAAAAAAAATATCCTTTGCACAGGATGAGAAGGGAGAGTGATGTCAGCCCAGCACAGATCATTGGAGCCAGAACAAGATGATGAAGGTGTCCTAGTACCAGGAGGCGACTGACACCAGCACCCTAGGCACAGGCCAGTGGAACCCATGGTGGGTGGGAGGGAGGCATGATGTGGGATGCGCAAGCCCCAGAACAAGGAAGAAAAGCATCTCCACTGGACATGCAACTTATGGTGATAGCAACATAACAAAGCCCAAGTTAGGTGAGGAAATCATCTTTGTGGGAGGAAACAAGAATGGGTGGGACCAGAGCTGATGACAGAAGACTGATAAGTAAATATTTGGCAAATAGTTACAAATAGGAAAGAAGAAAAAATTGAAAATAATCTCTGTGGTATCGAATCAGAAGGTAGCTATACTCATCACTATCTCGCTAACACTAGTATTGAATTGGAATTGGAAGTATTGATGTAAACGCAAAGCTTTCCACACATCAATATAGAAATATACAAATAAATACAAATATGTATATTTATGTATATGCAAACACACTTAATTTTCTCAATCTGCTGTTATGTACTACTGTGCCTGTGTGGTTTCTAAACACCATTTCCCAGGAAAAAAGAAGAAAAAGAAATGGGACTTCTTGGATAAAAGGCTCATTCCAGGACTGAAGCAGAGAAAATACAAGATGATCCTGGATTACTTTATGGGAAAGTTAGAAAGTACTGAAAGAATGACAGGGATATGTTAAAAAAAAAAACACATACACACACCAGAAGCCAACCTGAGGGGACAACCAGAGACTAACCCTGGCACAATTTTAGCATTTAATAATAATAGTACCTAACAGAGATCATAACACATTGAGTAAGCCAGGATTCCTTGACATTACACATACATACACAAAAAGGAAAGAAATATTTCATTCTGCAATCCTTAGTGGAAGATAGTTTGGTTTGTAAAATCATGATCCCAATAATTTTCACAGAGAATCAGTCAGACTAAACAGTGAATTTTAAAAAATACATTTCTCAGACAGATATTTTAGTAATAAAAGTTTAATTTTCAGGCTCAGCACTCGTAGCGCAGTGTTTACGGCACCAGCCACATACACCAAGGGTGGTGGGTTCGAAACTGACCCAGGTAGCTAAACAACAATGATAATGACTACAACAACACCAAGCCTGTGGCTCAGCGAGTAGGGCGCCGACCCCATATACCGAGGGCTGTGGGTTCAAGCCCAGCCCCCCGAACTTCACCAAAAATTAGCTGGGTCCTGTGGCGGGCACCTGTAGTCCCAGCTACGTGGGAGGCTGAGGCAAGAGAATTGCTTAAGCCCAAGTGCTGGAGGTTGCTATGAGCTGTAACTCCACAGCACTCTACCGAGGGCGATAGAGTGAGACTCTGTCTCCACAAAAAAAAAAAAAAAAATACCCAGGCATTGTGGAGGGTGCCTATAGTCCCAGCTACTTGGGAGGCTGAAACAACAGAATTGCTTAAGCCCAAGAGTTGGAGGTTGCTGTGACCTGTGACGCTACAGCACTCTACCCAGGACGACATAGTGAGACTCTGTCTTAAACACACACAAAAAAGAAAAGTTAAATTTTAAAATTATTATGAGATCTTGGCTAGCCTATTATAAAACAAAGGTTTTGTTACTGTTTTGTCAATGTTTCATTCACTTTGCTGGTGAACTGCTTTTAGCAAGACAAATATTACTTGCATCACATGGATTTTCACACTAGACAAATATATTAAAATCTCTCAAAAGTCATATATTCCATAGAGTATGACAAGCACCTATTTACTGGGGTTACATTTAAATAAAATAAAAATGCACAGAACAAATATCTTAAAGAAAAGATAGGGAAAAACATCATTTTAAGGTGCCGTAAGAATGGTTGCTGTTATTACATTTTTTTTATGTAAAAGAGGTTTTCTCTTACATAGCTCATGCTAAAAATAGCATTCTTCAAATAACAAAAATAGCTTGGAATTACCAGGCTAATTGCTAAATATTATTTATTATTCCTGATCACTTAGAAGAATATAAATAAAAGAACAAAGTGACTAATTGATCCAAAATGTTTCACAAAGAATTAATTGAAATAACATGGAAATGTTTACAAAATTAAGTCAAATTACTCTGCTATTGTAGGTCTCCAGTAGATGTAGGAAATTCTTGTCATTTGGGGATTATTCTGTGTACATACCCCTGCTGTAAGTGATCTATAGAATTTGGCAAGTGAAACAAAACTATCTGCAAATTTATTAAATAAACTGAAATAAGATCTGGAAGATTGTAATTTGCCACTGAACAACATATATGAGTTCCATCAATTAATGATGAAGCTGTTATGAATAGTGAGAACAAAGGACTTCAAGTTCCCTTTTAAAACATTAGTAAAATACTTCAGCTTCTGATCTTGAACAAATAATAGTACGAGACCTAGCTCTTAATCTAAACAAAATTTAAGAAACAATTATTTCAAGATATTTAATATCAAACAAAGTTGTGATGCTTGAAAGAAGACAAAAACAACAAAATGAGCCTGGTTATCTCTCCAGCTTTCTGCCCAGAAGTCCTTTTCAGGTTATAGGAAATGAAGGAAGATTCAGCCCAATAAAACACTGCAGTTCTGCTGAAAACTCTAAGGATAACGATCCAAATTCAGGACTACTGAAGTGTCAAAATTTTGTGGAACAGAATATGACATTGAAGAAAGCTGTGAAGAGAAGGGACTCCAGAGACCAGCAGATGGATCCTCATGTTTTCTTGCTTACATGGTAAGATGTGTATGTACAGGGTGAGATTCCAAAAGGTCAAGCAAAGAACAACTACCGGAAAAAGAATTCCTAAGCCCTCCACCCATCCTCCCCTCTCCCTCCCGAACACACCTATGTTGCATCTTAGCAGGGTACTGGTGAAACTTATTAAAGGTAGAGTATCAATGTCTTTATATAGTGATCAAGAAAATGCCATGAAGGCTATCTGTAACAGTATGATAAAAATACTTCTGAATGTATATGAAACACATTGTGCCCTATGATTGTACCAATGTACACAATTATGATTCAATAAAATTATAAAAAAAAAAAAAAAGAATTCCTAAGCCCTGCAAACTGAACAATTACCAGAACTCATCCAGGGCTAAGAAATAGTTAAAAACCAATAGCTCTCAAGAGCGATCTCACAAAGACCATGCCTTAGAAATAAGGCTAATCCAGTCCTGAAATAAGGGCTACTCTTGACTCATTCTAACAATGCTTCCTAACTAGGCTCAAAAAGAATCAAGTAAATGCTCACTTGATTATTATTGTTTGTCCTCAAAGATAAATATTAATATTCTGTTAACTCATACAACATAGTCCAGACACTCAAAAATATAGCAGCTATAATAAGTAGAATCAGTGCACAAGTAAATTCACTAGCTATGCAAAGTAGCAGGAAAATATGACCCATAATTATATCAGCTACTATACTTAGACCCAGAAATGACAGAGATGGGATGAGCAGACAAGAACATTATAAGAGCTAATATAAACATGGTCAAAGATTTTTAAGAAAGCATATTGATAATAATGGAGCAAATAAGGGATATTAATAGAAAATATAAAACAACTAAATGGAAATTCTAGTAAAAAGCATATTTAAGATGAAAAACTTCACTAGAAGTGTTTAACAACAAGTTAGGCAATTGAAGACAGGGCTATACAAACTATTCAACAGAAGTACACAAAGAAAAAAATCCTGTAAAATGAACACAACCTCAATAACATGTAAACAATATCAAGTGGCCTAAAAGATATATAATTAGAGGGCCAATGTGGAGGGGAGTGGGAAATGAAGGGTGGGAGACAGAAAAAATGTATTTGAAATAATAATGGTTCAAATGTTGTAATATTTGGTGAAAAATCAATTCCCTATGGGCTTATTCAAGCAGTTCAACAAATCCCAAGTAGGAGTAACAAAGAAATCCACACCAAAGAACATTATAATCAAAGAGCAGAAAGTGGGCAGTAAAGAGAAAAATGTTAAAAGAAGACAAAGAATTTTGTACTACATACAGGAAATAATAATAAGAATCATTACTGAACTACCCAGCAGAAAAAGCACAAAATAGAAAAAAAGGCAATGGCATATTTAAGGAGGAGGGAGGTGGGGAATCCATCAATCTAGAATTCAAGAAAAAATAGAGATACTTTCTACAGAAACAAAGGCTGAGAAAATGTGTTCCCATCAGACCTTCACTATAACAAATATTTTTTTTAAAAAAACTTATTTAACCTAAAAGAAAATGATAACAGTTGGATAGAAACTTGAATCTACATGGAGGAATGAAGAACATCAGCAATCAATAATTACATATTATTTTCTTATTTCCTAATTTCTTTAAAAGATATTTAACTAATTAAAGTAAAACTAATAATAGTACATTGTGGAATTTATAATACATAGAAGTAAAAATGTATAGCAACAAAAACATAAAGAATGGAAGAAGGAAAATAAAAGTGCAATGTTGTAATATTCTTGTATTATAGGTGAAGTAGTATAATATTATTTGAAACTAGACTGTAAAAAGTCAAGCCCAAATGTTAATAACCCTAATATGTTAAAAACCTTAATTTGAGAAGGATAAAAGAATAATGATAGAAAAGTGGTAGTCTTATATCCAACTATATAAAAAGACAAATGGACCAAACACTTCAATCAAAAGACAAAGATTTGAAGAATGCATAATAAATGACCACCAAATTATGTGTTGCTTACAAGAGATACACCATAATGTAAGGACACAGATATAGCAAAAATAACAAGATTTTAAAAAAACATATAAATAACACTAACAGTAATCATAAGAATGCCAAATGGCTATATTGATATAAGATGAAGTAAACAGAAAGATAAGGAGTGTTATCAGAGATTAAATGGTGGATAATTAATAATGGTAAAGAGTCACTGCATCAAGGAAATAATAATCTTAAATATGTATGATTTAACACATTCATTAAAAACACATGAAGCAAAAATGGACAGAACTGAAAGAAGGGATAGATAAATCCATGCCTCTTTTATTAATTTATAGAACATGTAGACAAAATATCAACAAAGATAAAGAAAAACCAAATAACACTATCAATCAACTTGACTTAATTAATATTTAGAGAACATCACAACCAAAAGTAGAATTTACATTATTTTAAAGTATTTCAGGATCATTAACAAAGACAAAACATATTCTGGGCCACAAAATAAGCCTCAATAAATGTAAAATAATGGACATAATACAGAGTATATTTTCTCTGCTCATGAAGGAGTTAAATTAAAAATCAATAATAACAGGTATCAGAAGATGCCTCAAATACTTGTGAATCAAATACTGTTTCTTTAAATAACCTAAGGATAAAGAAAAAAATAAAAGAAAAGTTAGAAAATATTTTAAATTACATAATAATGAAAATACTGCATACCAAAACTTGTGGAATGCTGCTTTAAAAAGTGCTTAGAGACATGTACATAGCTTTGAATATTTTATTAGAAAAGAAAATGGCTTAAATTTAATTATCTTAACTTCAACCTTATAAAACTAGAAAAAATACTAAACATAAAGTAGAAGAAAGAAAATAATATTTTTAAGTCAATCATGTAAAAAGGGACTATTTTAAAAATCAATAAAACTAAATGGGGGTTATAAGAAAATATTAATAAGATGAAAAATTCCTATGTAGATTGTTCAAGAAAAAAGGAGAGAAGACACATATTGTGAATAGCAGAAACGAGACACTGCTATTGCTCCTACAGATATTAAAAGGATAATAAAGGAATAGTGACTTTATGACAATAAATTCAATAACTTAGATAAAATGAACAAATACATTGAAAGACACAAATTATCAAAACTGACTCAAGAAGAAGCAGAACATCTGAAACACCCTATATTTCTTCAAGAAATCTAATTTGTAAATAAAATCCTTCCAAATAAATCCAAACAGTTCACTTCACTGGTGAATTTTACCAAACATTCACAAATTCTACACAAACTTTTTTAGAAAATAGAAGGAAAAGGAACACTTCTCAAATTACTTTATTAGGGCCGGCAATACTGTGATACCAAAACCACACAAAAATATTTACTCAAATTACTTTATTAGGCCAGCAATACTCTGATACCAAAACCACACAAAAATATTTTAAGAAAGTAAGACCATAGACAAATATCTTTCATAAATATCAACATAAAAATCCTTGACAAAATATTACTAAATAAAATCCAAACATATATAAAGAGGATACTGTATCATAACTAAGTAGAGTTAAGTCAAGAAATGCAAAGTATTTTTAGCATTTATAAACCAAATCTATACATTAACAAAATTAAGGTGAAACTAACATATGGTCATCTCAATAGAGCAGAAAAAACATTTGACAAAACTAAACATTTGTTAATTCTTTTTAAAAAATACTGTACAAAGTATGGAAGGAACTTCCTTAACCTTATAAAACTCAATGGAATAGAATAATTTATAGTGAAAAATGCAACACTCTCTATTATAATTGGAAGCAAGGTAAATATATGCTCTCTTACTGCTTCAACTCAACTTTGTACCTGGAGGTCTTAACACAATAGAAAATAATAACAATAAAAGGCATGTAAATTTTAAAAGTATTAAAAATGTCTTTATTCTCAGATGACATGACTGTCATGATGGCTACTTATAAAACTCCAAGGATCTACAAAAATATAATAACAGTAACAACTATGAGATCTGATAAGTGAATTTAATAAGGTCAAAGGTTACAGAATTATTATACAAAAATCAAATATATTCTTGTATACAAGAAGAACAATTTGTAAAATAAAATCTTTTTAAAATCTATTTATAGTCACTTTTAAAGCATAAGAGAAAGGTAAATATAATAAAATATTGAAAAACTTCTCTCTATACTGAAAATTATAAAAAATTACTGAGGAAAAATTAAAGAAGACCTAAATATGGAGAGATATACAATGTTCATGGTTTGGGAGTCTTAATACTGTTAAATATTAATTTTCTTCAAAATGACACATATATATAACCAATTCCAATTAAAAAGCTCAGGAAGAATCACTGTAGAAATTGACAGACTAATTCTAAAATTCATATGGCAATGTAAAGGACCTAAAATACACAAAACAATCTTAACAGAAAAGAACAAAATTGGAATATATACCCATATAACATGATTTTATTATACTAATCAAGATGTCAGTGTAAAGATAGCCCTATAGATCAATAGAATGAAATAGTAGAGTTCAGAAATAAATCCAGATTTATGTGATAAATTGAATTTTGATCAAGATATTAAAGTAATTCAATGTAGAAAGTTCTTTTCAATAAACTGGATAACCATGTGGGAAGCAAAATGGAACTCGACTCCCACCTCACAAGATTCATAAAAATTAATTTGGGATGAATCCTAGATTTAAATGTAAAACTTAAAAATATAAACCTTCTAGGAAAAACACAAAAAAAATTTGGAAGTTTTTCTCATGTTCAGCATACATATATCCTATGAACCAGCAGTTCCACTTCTAAGTATTTACCCAAGAGAAGTGAAAAATATATGTACATAAAAAAGTTGTATTTAAATATCATTAGCAGCTTTCTTCAGAAGAGGAAAAAAATGGAGGAAAATATCCCGAAAAGGAGAATGGATAAACAAATTGTGGTTACATTTATACAGAGACTAATCCTCAGTAATAAAAAGAAGCAAAACATACGTATATGCAACAACATAGATGAATCTCAAAATCATTTTGCTGAACAAAGGAAGCCAGACACTCTGTATGATTACCTTTGCATGAAATTCAAAATAGGTAAAACTAATCTATAGTGGTAGAAATCAGAAAAAAATTCTTGTCTCTTATGGGTAAGAGTTGGGCAAGCTTTAACTCTGGATATGAATGAAGGATTTTCTGGGATGAGGAAACATTCCCTATCTTGATGATAGGGGTGTGGGTTACACAGATGTAAGGTTCTCCAATCTCAGGTAGTTTGCTCACAGGCACTCAAAAGTTAGTTCTCTTCTTAGTACTCAAGAATAGGATGAGGGCTAAGCGCAGTGACTCATGCCTATCTGTAATCCTAGCGCTCTAGGAGGCTGAGGAGGGGGGATCACTTGAGCTCACAAGTTTGAGAGTAGCCTGAGCAAGAGTGAGACCCTGTCTCCAAAAAATAGCTGGGCATTGTAGTGTGCCTGTAGTCCCAGCTACTCGGAAGGCTGAAGCAAGAGGACTGCTTGAGCCCAAGAGTGTGACGTTGCTGTGAGCTATGATGCTACTACACTCTACTAAGGGCATCAAAGTGAGACTCTGTCTCAAAAAAAAAAAAAAGAATAGGATAAGGCTGCATGGCTAGTTCACATATTTTGTGAGCTATCTTGCCCAAAACAAAGAAATACACCCCCCAAATCACTTTGCTTATATATTCTAAGCAAGTTAGAAGGAGAGAATGAAGATGATAAAAGAACATGATGTTCAGTGAGGATTTTCCCCTGATCCAGATGTAATGAGGTGAAAGAAACCAGGAACAAAATCAAGCTCCATTTCTCAGCAGCCCCTCCTCGTGTACTAGATAAGAATAGTTTAAATACACCCAGAAAGACAACTTCTCAATGACAGTGAGTTTTAGCACAGGGAGGTTGATGCTGCCATTCCTATGCTTTCATTTCCTGTGATTCAATGAGCTGCTTTGACATTACTCCCAGTTAATGATAGTTATTAAGATGCTTTGATTCTCTTTCTCACTCTGTGGACCATTTTACTGCCCATCAGTGACTTTCAATTCTATTAGTGACAAATCAATTCTATTCACAAGCTATCAAGGTCAACTTGAACAAATGCTATAGTCAAGCATCTGCTAGAGCACAGTGAGGGAACAATTTATTAATTCCCATCTCATGGCTTGACTGTCCCTCCTCCCCAGTGGGGTGATGTGATTCAGTTGCTTGTTCAACACATTGAATCAGTACATCCCATGTGCCAGTGCACTGGGCACAGAGCAGTGATCAAAACAGACAAAATCTCTGCCCTCGTGGAGCATATATTCTAGCTGAGGGAGACAGAAAATAAACAATTGGGTTGAATAAATTACACATTATGTCAGAGGTAAGAGCAAGAAGAAAGTTAAAGCAGAGAACTGGGAAAAGGAGTGTTGGACCCCAGCAGTTTTGGTGTGTTTTGCAACCTTTGAAGGACTAGCCAAGGAAGACCTAAAGGAAGAGTGACATTTGAGTAAATACCTGAAGAAGAGGGTGTGAGCCAGTTACAGCTCTTGGGTAAATAAGTGTATTCCGAGCTGAGGAATAGCAAGAGCCAAAGTTTTGGGTCAGGAGACCATCTATCATATTCAAGATGGCTAAAGCAGAGTGAGTGGGAGAGTCTAGAAGCTGGGGTCAAAAAGGTGCCTGTGACCAGATCACATACGGCCCTAGAGTCATTCCAGGGGCCCTGCTTTTGCTCTGAAGTGGGAAGCCACTGGAGGCCTTTGAGTAGAGAAGTCACACTCCAGCAGCTCTGTTGGCAATGACCAAAGGAGCTCAAGAGCAGACATAGGAAGACCGGTGAAGCCCTTGTTAAATGCAGTGAGGTTGGACCGGAGATGCCTTCACCCTGGCTTCTGGTCCTTAATGTTATACATCTAAGTTAAAGCAGTGTCAGGGGAAAAGGAACCAGTTAAGCAACTCAAGGAAAGTCTACCTAATTTCTTGGCAACAAGCTATAAAAAATGTTGAGGGGTAAGTAGAGAGAGAAAATATCAAGAATTTTTCTCCTTCACATTTCTTTCTCTCTCTAGTTAGCCAAGCTTTACACACTCACCTAAACTCATGGCACTTTTGTCTTCAGACACATTGGAAGTGAAGAAATGATTTTATGGCTCATGGAGGTTCTGGCTAGACTTCTATATATCTGTGAATTAAAAAGCAGACAAGTTTCCTAAGAAGGAAAGGTGAGTTACAAAAAGGGAGAGAAATTCCTAGGGGGACATAGAAAGGTAAAAGGAAATCCTCTGACTAGATCTCGTTGGGAAGCCGACCTAGAAAGCCTGGACTTTGTGAGGAGTATTAATCATTAGTTTCAAAGAAAGGAACACATAAAAGTACTGGGAAGGTTTTCAGCCTCAACGTTATTACTGATAGGGTCTTGAGTCTCAGGGACTTAAAGCACAGAGTGTAGCCTCAGGGTTCCATAACTGTGGTCTCACACAAAATGAACACGGAGAAACAGTTCACTCATTCCAGGGCGCTTAGGACACAGAGGAGTATTTCTCGCAACTGGTTGGTGACTGCTCTTTACACAAGCTGCTAAGAAGACAATCCCAATGACCATCTTTCTTTTATTACCCATGGAGTGCGTGTCTATCACAGCTTGTGCTTAAGGCAGGGCACAGGGTTCACAAATCTATGGTAAGTGGATTATAGGGGTTGGGCAGAAATACAAAGTAGCATTAAATGTGTTTGATGCTGGTACAAGGCTGTGAAGAAGATGCAAGAAACACTCTCCTCTCACTTCGTTGTTTCACTCAGCATCATTGGGGATTGAAGGGGGTAACACTCAAACTGGAAATAGTGAGGTTTCTCTAATTCTGCCCAACTGCAAGGGGGAGTACCCAAGAGATAAACCTGGCAAAGTTGACGGCCACCATCTGAGCTTCTAACTCACACTGAAACAGTAACTTTACATTATGAACACTACACGTTTTTGAGATATGTTTTAGGCATTTTTCATTTGTAGAACAGAAGTCCTTTTGGCTCACAAAAATGGCTCCAAATGTTGCTATTGGACTCTCTAAATATCTCCAGAACTTTAAATCCAGAATAATTAATATTGATCTTGAAAGAAGTTCATTACAATCTCTTTAACACACTAAGTTTTTTTTTCTTTGAAAGAAACCATTATTTTATAGCAAAAGAAAAAGCTGTTATATTTTTAGGTGTTTTCTCTCAATGAATAAACTTCTCATTTTTCTTTCAAAGTATTCACTGGTATGTTTAAAGGTAAAAAATGGTCCATGCACCCTACTACGGCAAGGACTAGCAGTTCCTATCCTATCATGGCCCCTCTAGAAGTGACTATTCACCCTCAAGTAGTGAATTCCTATAATGTTATGTTGCCCCAGCATCTGTGCTGAGTATAAGTTACAGTTTCTCTCATACAGAAGTAGGACTCAGTCACTCTTGAGACAGTTTCCAGTTCTTCACTGTGGTCTGTACAGGTATCTGCCTTACACAAACACCTCTTGGGGACCACCTTCCTTTGGGACAGCTGGATACAACCTGCTTGACTCATCTCACTGACCCCACATCCCACACAGACTATGGAAATGTGCCATAATGACCACTTCTCAGTCACAGTGTGACCCCGTGGAACTCACAGTTACTTGCTCTACACCCAGCAATTAGAACTCCCCATGGGAAATCTGATTAACACCGTGTACTCCAGTAAAGATCCTTTATTCTCTCTCTCTCTTCCTCCCCTGCATCTGCCTCTCTCTCTCCCCACACTTGTTAGTTGAGTGTGCATGTTCCTGTCAGGGCCCCCCCCTCCTGTTGGCCTTGTGAGGTACCCTCTTCTCTCTGGGATCTGTAAATAATACACTGCTTCTGGTATTGCATATGTTCTACTGGGCTGTCGCTCTGCGTCTCACCTGACCAACACACCTGAACCTAACTTTCACAGGTAAAGGCTCTTCTAGAGTGGTCATCTTAGTAGGAAAAAACTGGACACACATCAAACAAGAGTCACAAGGACAATTGCAATTCAAACAAGTTTCCTGTGAGAGGGACACCTGGTCACATTGGACACTCAAGCATTAGGATAAAGAAGTGTCCCACGAAAGGCATCATGACCACCTCTCCTGGAGCCACATCAGGGCAGGTGGAGAGTTTATAGCCATAGAGTGACCTCACAACCAAATTAGAAGAAAATACAACACCCTCATACTTAGTCTCTTGCCAAGAAAGCATATTCAGGAAGTGGGTTTTTATTTTACTCTGATTTTATTCCTGTTCTCTCCCACCTGAAAAGTTAACTGTAGATTGAATTTTTCTCTTATAGACTTTCTAAAAGCAAAAGCAATCAGGTTAGCCATCCAAATATGAAATTTATTACATCCAGCCAAAAGACACTAGTTACAAAAAGGAAACTTACCACCAAAGGCCTGGGGTGGTCTTGGTGCATACTACCTTCCTGTCACAGTTGCACTGTTCTGGAGAGACCTCCAAGAATCATGGTCCAATGGTAAATGGACAGACATATTAATTAATGTTCACTTCTCTCTAAAACTTTAACAATGTGTTTTATTGGGCCAGTATTATAATTTCTATGAATTCAGAAAGCTGTCATTCAAAACAATATCTGGCCATTTATTCATGGTATGGTCAGGCATGAGACACAATTTCTCCTCTTATTACCAGCAAGCTAGAAAAGGCTGAGAATATAAACTATTTCCAGTTAGCCCAGAAATTCCCACAGAGGTTGCTGCTCTTCCCACATTGGCTAGTGTCAGAGCAGGCACTGGAAGTAGCTAATGTAATCATCCATAGGATACAGTGGTCCGGAGCAGTCCTGTCCAGTGGAAATATAATGCAAGCCACACATGTGATTTGGAGTGCCCACATTAAAAACAAGTAAAAAGAAACTGGTAAAATCACTTTATTAATATATGCTATTCAACCCAATCCATAATATTGCAATTTTAATGTGTAAGTTAAAATGATTCTCTGAGGTCTCTCCGGAACAGTACAACTATGACAGGAAGGTAGTATGCACCAAGGCCATCACAGGCCTTTGGTGGTAAGTTTCCTTTTTGTAATTAGTGTCTTTTAGTTAGAAGTAATAAATTTCAAATTTGGATTGTTAAAATAATTGGTTTTGCTTTTAGCAAATGTATAAGACAAAAAGTCAACCTACAGTTCCATGCTGCTACAACAAATTTCCACTTCTTAGTGAACTAATATGAGACAAATGTATCATGGGGAGGTCAGAAGTCCAAAATGAATCTCACTAGGCTAAAATCAAGGCATTGATTTTTTTTTTTTTTTTTTTTTGAGTCTCTAAGGGAGAATTCATCACCTGGCCAGTAGAGGCTGGCCACATGCCTCTACTCATTGTCAAAGCCAACAATTGCTAGTGGTGTCTTTCTCACCTCATATCACTTTGTCACCAACTTCTCTGCCTTCCTCTTCTGCATTTAAGAACCCTTTTGATGACATCATGCCCACCCATATAATCTGGGATAATCTTATGTACAGTCAACTGATCAGCCACTTTACTGTCATCTGTAACCTTGATTCCTCTTTGCCATGGAACAGACCATATTCACAGGGTCTGGGGATCAGGACATGCACTCCATGGAGGAGAAGGCCTTATTCTGCCTACCATAACCAAAATAAAAATTATTTATGAGATACTATTTTTGTCTTCAAAGTCTTCAAACTTTGATATATATTTTGCACTAAAAATATTCCCTGAAGAAATGCTGCACTTTACCCAGGATGAGGAGTCCTCCTTTACATCAGGAGGAGACATCCCTCTGCACTTTGTGTTTCTGCTCCACAACTCCCATGTAACTTTCCCCTCACTAATTCCCAAGGATGCAGTCTGATTGGTGTCTTTGTGCATGTTTGTGTCTGGTTCTCCATATTGGTCAGGGTTCTGCAAAGAAACAGAGTCCATAGAATGTGCATACAGAGAAAAAGATTGATTTTAAGGAACTGGCTCATATGATTATGGAGGCTGACAAGTCCAAAATCTGCAGAATGGGTCAGGAGAATGAAACCCCGGGGAAGATCCAATGTTGCAGTTCACGTTCAAAGGCTTCCTACCAACAGAATTCTCTGTTCTTCCTAGGAGGTCAATCTTCTTTTCTAGTCAAGCCTTCAACTGATTGGATGAAGCTCACTCACTTTACAGAAAGCAATCTGCTTTACTCAAGTCTACTGATTTAAATGTTAATCTCTTCTAAAAAAACTTTCAAAATATTTGGACACTAAGGACCCCAGCCAAGTTGACACATAAAATTCATCATCACAACCTCTCTGAGCATCTAGAGGGCAAAAACTATCTAACTTTTTCCTCAATGCATGCCCATGTGCCACCCCATCTACAGCATGCCATGAGGGTTATCTGTGACAGGCCCTCAATTGCCATGGGCTCCACTGAGCTCTACTAATGGAACACAATGGCACACAGTTTCCCTTACTATGAAAGAAAGTCAGGATTCTGTCACCGAAACTACGTATCTGAGATGCTATCCTTTTGCAGAACTTCTCCCTTGCATTTCTGGCTTTTTCCTTTCTCTCCCTGTACTTGCCTATAAGTAGGGAAAATTAAAGAAAAAAATCGAATCAAAATATAACTACCTGCATTCAAAATCTCCTTGATCCTATGAAAATCTCAAACTACAACTTGGGGGCATCAGAATAGCCAAATATACCTTTGGCTGTGCAAATGTTAAGGACCCTAAAGAGAGAGCCATGGGAACAAGGTCTGGTTTGCTGCCCTAGAAACTGCTGCAGGACCGAGCATCCCCTATTGATGTCTCCACAGAGCAGGCTATGGCCCAGGACAGTACACCATAGGCACAGGCCTATAAGACAGAGGCCACATTAAGGAGGAGGGGGATGCAGAAATAGGGGACCCACAACCCACCATGTCCTACACCTAGGCAAAGTTGAATAAGCAGTTGCCTGCTGACCAGAAGGCTCGAGGGGATTACAGCTGAGGAGGGCAGAGAGGCAGCTGCTGCCAGACTGCCCCATCCGTGGAGTGCCTTACGGGAAGAGACGGAGTTCAGAGAGGCTCATTTCCTTTTTTTCTCTTCCACTAAGACCCACATGGTTTCATAATGGCATTTTAAGCTAGCTGTTAATGTGGGTAATGTAGTTTGGGAAAAAGCAAAATGGCCCAATTATAGGAATCAATATATTGTGTGAAGGGAGAAGAAAAGCTTCTATTAAATATGAAGCAGGGCTTCAATTCCAACAAGAACTAGGCCAAACAAGGAAACTGAAACCATTGCATGTGATTGATGTGACTTGCAAAGAAGGAAGGTTCCCCTGAGCTTGTTCATTCCTGTTGAAAATAAGGCAACTCAATGGACAAATTAGATGAGCTGAGTAATCCTAGGCCCAACCAGCACAGAGCACACAATAGTTCCTTAGGAAATATTTGGTGAAATAAGCAAATGAATGAATAGATGAGTTGATGATGGCCCTGTCCTTTATTTCTTTTAGACCAGTACTTTCAAAGTGTGGTTCCCTCAACCAGCAGCATTGGCATTCCCTGGGAACTTGTTCATCAGGATAGGTTCTCTCCTCAAAACTTTGGGCATGAAACCCAAAGATCTGTGTTTTACCAAGCCCTGCCAGTGATTCTAGTGCACACTAAAACTTTGAGAACCCCTGCTTTGGGCAAAGCCCAGGTTTCAACCAGGAAATCTACCACTCAAGAACTGAGCCATTATTAGCACTACAGGGATAAAAATGTGAATCTGACATATCACCTACCCTTAAGGAGTCTTTTGCAACTATTTCTTTGAAATAATGGCACTTACAGGGTTCAATGAGAAAACATTCTTCTCTCCCATTGTCCCTACAAAGATAGCTCAAACCCAACTGTGGGTAGCATGTTCTTGACTGCTGGGTGAAATCCCCTGCACAACTCATCATTTCTCCAGTCCCTCCCAAGTAATAAAAGGTTTTGGCCCATTTTAGTTTATCTAATTAAGTGTCAAAATCTTCTAACACCATACTCATATTCTCTCCTTCCATCCAGCTCTGTCTGGCTTCAAACAAGACGTCAGTAAGGAGGAGGGTGCTTAGGCACCTTCTCCTGTGGGACTCATCATTTCTCCAGGCTCTCTAGGAGGTCAAGAGGTGATTAAGTCATGAGGATGGAGCCCTCTGAATGGGATTAGATGTGCTTATAAAAGGGCTTGACTAAAGAAGTCCATCCCTTTTGCTCTTCCTCCTTCTGCCATGAGACAACATGGCATTCTTCCCCTCTGGACGATGCAGCCTTCAAGGTACTGTCTTAAAAGCAGAGACCAGACCCTCAAGACAACAAACCCACTGGTGCCTTGCTCTTGGACTTCCCAGCATCCAGAACTGAGTGCAATAAATTTGTTTTTTGTAAATGACCGAGTCTTTTACATTTTGTTATAATGGCACAAAAGGACTAAGATACCTAAGTTCCCAAGAACTTACCTCTCTCCTGTCCCATCACAAAGATCTCAAAGTGCACAGCTAATGGTTTCATATTAATTAAATTCAAATACAACTTCCAACTTGACCAGAATTCAGAAGAACCTGGTTTTGTGGACCCTGAAGAAGTTCATCTGCCCATCTTCACTTTGGGTGTCTCACTTGTAGACCCATCTCTAATGTGTCATAATTATGTGATCTACATCAAGAGACAGTTGCAGAATCTAATGCAGAACTAATATGCTTAACCAGAGATTTCAAATATTGATAAAACTTGCCCCTCACTGCCCAGGGCCTGGCCAAAAAACATTAAGTATTCAAGAAAATGCATAAAGCTAATTGCTAAACAGCACTCCAGAGTTGGACTCTCCTTACGGGGCCAGTAAATGGAGCATGTGAATAATTTTACAGCAAAAGAAAATTGCCTCCAATAGTGCTTATGCTCTGCAATGCTTATAAGTGGGTGACGGTGCCTCCTGCATCTCCTCATTTACCACCCACTCACTACTTACTTGTTATTGTTTTGAATGCCTGAAATAGCCAGCCCTGACCTCTTTATTCACAGTCTGACATTTTCCTGGAACTATGACCCTCTCTCCCGTGCTTGCTGAGCCCACTCCACTCCATGGAAGCCTTGACAAACTTGTGTGATGCCCTCTCTTTAGCTCCCACAGCCATATAAATACCCTTTCTCCCAATTTCCATTCGTTGCTGTCTTCTCTACCCATCATGCCCTAGACCCTGTACTTAGGGAACATCCTTTTCTAAAGCTACATCACCAACTCCAACCTCTCGCCTGAGGTTCAGTCCAAATTTTACAAGTATCCTGATACATACTTGTGCTTGAAGGCTCATTTAGCTGCCTGGCATAGAACACCCTTTGCTATCTGGTGTGACCTCCAAGAACTAACGAGCTTTGACGGCCCACAGAGGTTGCGCCTCAACATAAATGAGCTGAAAAGGCCACATACTTTTCCAGCTGTGCTTACAGCTAGACATGACTTGTCCCACTCAGGTGCACCTGTCCTTTGTATCAGGAACTAATGACTCAAGGAATTAGGGACACAGAAGCCTGGCAGCAGTGGTGACTGCAGTAATGGCCACAAATGTCAGGAGGTCTGAAGGGAAAGCTGCAGCTTCCAAGACTTAGAGGCAGCCTTCAGGGCTGAACTCTTAACTTGAGGCATCATTTCAGGATGGAAGCTCTAAGCCTGGGTCTCTGTACATCTCCTTAAGACTGCAAATGATTCCATCTCCCTTTAAAATGTTCCTATGCTGCTTAAGTCAGAATTGGTGTTGGTCATTCCACCATCAGAATCTTAACTGATACAGTTTCTTATCCATCATGTCAAATTCCACTTTTCTAAAATTGAATCCTGTCTTTTTCCCTAAAACCTGTTATTTATTGTAACTTTCCTTGTCTTTCCAATGACATCATTATTCCAGTCACCCATGCTGTAACTGTAGAGTTATCTTTAACTTTCTCCATTCTCTTTCCCCAAGCTTGCGTTCAAACACAGATGGGAACAGTTTTTCTGTGATAATACCTTTCTCATTCATCTCTCTCTCTTTGTTTGTTTGGCCACAACCCTATTCTTTTAATTTAATCTAACTACAGCATTATATGAATGCAACAAGCAGTTTTCTAACTGGTCTCCCTACCTTCAAATTTTCCTCTTTTCATTTTAAGTACATATCACTTGAAATGCCATAGCCCTATTTTCCAACATATTGGCCCCTGCTTAAAATCTTCTGTAGAGTTTCCTAATTCCACAGAGTAAATTCTAAACAGTTTAGTGTCACCCAGAGGCAAACTGGCCCTTTATCCTCATGTTTTTCCTTCACACAATCCTTATTTTTTTTCCCACATCAAATTGGATAAAGAGCACAGCCGCTCTTTGACTTTTCCCAAATAAATTAAACATTGCAGAGTCTTAGTGACCAACTCAGACCTTGAAGTTTCCATAGGAGATGGCAAATAGGAGTTCACATTGCACACTTCTCAGCAAAAATGGTAGAATTCTATACCTAACACCTCTACTCAAGTTCATTCTTGGCAGTGGAGCCAACAGGTTGATTTTATTGTTGGTGTTCCCTGTACTGACCTTCGCCTGCATCTCCTCCTGGACTCACTGCCTCTTTCACATTATACAGAGCAAGACAGCTCTGCTGAGGTATGATGCACTGATTATAAGCCAGCATAGAAGGGTTTAAATCCCAGTTGGACCACTTACTAGCTAGGAGACGTCAAGCATGTTTCTCATCTCTTGGTGCTGAATTTACCTCTCTGTGGGGTTTGGCTTATCAATAAGATGAGAACGATAAAAGAATGCAACTCCTTCAGGTCATTGTGAGGATTAACTTGGTGGATAGATGTAAAGCACGTGGACTATAGCCTGGCCCATGTTTATTACTAATGCCTCTGAACTTCCCAGGTACGTAAACCAGACATCCTATCTTTGCTCAACCAAATTTGGTTTGGGCTCCTGTCCCCTTGCCATAAATGACTTGGCCATAAAAAAATCAATAAATAAAATAAAGACCATAAAAGACACAACTGTACAAAGTAGGTTTTGTTTTCTTCACTTTACAGTGACTTAGTGAAGCCAGGTCTAACATCATTGTTTTTTGGCCTTCAGTGCTGTTTTAACCATGAGAAACTGGTTAATGGTTATCATATTTTCTGAAACTGCCCCCACCAATATAGTATAGTATATATAGTATATATATAGTATAATTATAAGCCAGCATAGAAGGAGGACCTGATGGAGTTGCATTCTGTTATCGTTCTCATCTTATTGATAAGCCAAACCCCACAGAGAGGTAAATTCAGCACCAAGAGATGAGAAACATGCTTGACGTCTCCTAGCTAGTAAGTGGTCCAACTGGGATTTAAACCCTTCTATGCTGGCTTATAATTATACTATATAGTATATATATAGTATAATTCAGCCAAACGTCTGGTTCACTTATTTTTTTCTTAAATAACTTTTAGCTATGAAATATTTTAAATATACAGAAAAATAACTAAAAATAATGGACATCTTGAGGATATTTCTAAAATGCTTAGTTTGTTTTTCATAGTAAGTCTGTCACCCACTAGGAATTTGGTTTTGTGTATAGGAGGAGATGGGAATCTAATTACATGTTTTTCCATATAAATTTGTCTATGTCTATGCTGTTCCCTCCCATGACAGTGTGTTTTGATTATTATACCTGTAGTTATCTCTGATATCTCCTTTTCTTCAGTTCCTGCTTTCACTTGATCCCTGGAGCTATTGCTTTAAAAAACTTATTTTTTCTTTTACACTTTTTGGCCCTTTACTGTTTATATGAATTTTAGGGTAAGCATATTGAGTTCCATAAAAAATTTTCTGAGGATTTTTTGATGAATGGGATTTTTATTGGAATCACATTGAATTTACAAATTATTTGGAAGAGAGTTAAAACCATTGCAATGTGGTCTCCTCATCTAGGAATGTGATCTATTTCAACATTTATTTACATCTTACTTTAGGTCTTACAGTAAAGATTTTTTATTTTCTCCCTAATGGTGTCTTTTATTTTATTTATTTTTTTGGTAGTTTTACTTCTCATAACCTTATAGTTTGGGTTAATATTGTAAATGCTGTCTTTCTTAACATTACATCTTCAATTATAGTTCTGCTATTTAAGTATGCTATTATTCAAGCAGTGTAACCTGGCTCATTGTTTCCTCAATGATTCTCCAACAATTTTTTTTAAAAAATATGCCATTATATTTTTTAATGTCTACCTATTTAAACTTTTAATTGTCACTTTTTCATTTTTAAGAATCTGAACACACAAAATATTAATACTCTATATTGTTCTATACCTACTGAATGTTTGTTTCAACAGATTGCCTGTAATTTCTTGATTTTTCCATATAGACATTCATGTTATCTGAAAAAGAAAATAACAGTTTGCTTCTTCCTTCTCATCCCCTATTTATTATACTCCAGTGTCTTGACTTACTGCTCTGACATGGGCCTGGTGCACAATATTCAGTAGAAACAGCGATAGTGACATCCATATCTTGTCACCAGCTGATTCTTATGTATCATCCTAAAGAAGTTGCCTTATTTCCTACTGTAGTAATGGTTTTATATTGGATGAGTGTTGAATTTTAATAAATATTTTCCACATCTTTTGAGATAATCATAGAACCTCTTCTTTAATCTGTTCATGTGGTAAATTACATTTATAGGTGCATTATGTTAGATCATTAATATTACATGATTTGTCTATTCCTTTATTTGAAGATCTATTATTTTAATCAGAATTAAAATAATATGTTGCTGAGTGAGAACTGCATACATTTTCCTTGTTAGTAATGCCCTAGATCAAGTTTTGTAAAAAGCTTATACCAACCTCAGTGGGATTGCAAACTAATACAACTTCTATGGAAAGAAGTATGGAGAATTCTCAAAGAAATAAAAGTTGACCTTCCATTTGATCCCACAATCCCATTACTAGGTATCTAACCAGAAGGAAAAAAAAATCATTTTACCACAAGGACATTTGCACCAGAATATTTATTGCAGCTCAATTCATAATTGCCAAGTTGTAGAAGCAACCCAAATGTCCATCAACCCATGAAAAGATTAACAAACTGTGCAATATATATACCATGGAGTATTATTCAGCCATAAAAGAAGATGGAGACTTTACATCTTTTATGGTTATTTGGATGGAGTTGGGACACATTCTTCCTAGTAAAGTATCTCAAGAATAGGGAAAAAGTATCCAATGTCCTCAATACTAATATGAAACCAACATGTAAACACTTACTCATATGAATGATAAAACACAATTATAGTCTAGCAATGGGGAGAGAGGAGGAGGAAGAGAAGAGAAGAGGGAGAAGGTGATTGGCAGGAGGAGGGAGGGCATTTGCTGAGATCTCACCTAATGTGCACAATGCAAGGGTATTCAGCACACTCCCCTATGCTACAACTTGAATTTTACCTTAGAAGTGAGAACAATGTAACCTAAAAATATGTTCCCCCATGTTAATTTGAAATAAAAAAATATTTTACCAGCCTCATAAAAGGAATTAGAGAGCTTGCCTTTTATTTTATTCTCTGAAACAAGTCGTATAAGATAAGAATTATTAGTTGCTTTATATTTGATGGAAATAACTAATGAAATGGTTTGAGCCATTGTTTTCTGGAAAACGTTTTTTACAATCTATTAAATTCTTTTAGTCATAAAACTATGCAGATCTTCCCTGTCTCATTGAGTAGATTATGTTTCATCTATTTCCTTGGTGAAAATTGCTTCTTTCCACTAAATTTTCAGATCTATTACCATAAATTATTTTATGATATTTCATAATCTATATAGTTACTATAATTAAAGCTCTGTTTCTATTTCAAATGTCATTCTTGGTGCTTCACTAACCTTAAAGTTTTACTGATGTCATTAAGGAATTTTTTTCCTTCAAAGAAATAATTTTTGGTAGAGTTGATCTTCTCTAGGGTTAATTTTGTATTTCTTTAATTTCTGTTCTTTTCTTCACTATTTTATTCTTCAGATTTGCTCTGTTTCTATTGTTCAAACTCCCTGAGTTACACACTTAACTTGTGAATTTTTTATTTTTTAAACTATATGCATTTAAGGTTACGATTTTTTCTAAATACTACTTTATCTATAACCCTTGATATGAGAAAACTATGTTGTCATTCTTTTTGTTTGTTTGTTTGTTTTATAATTTTATTAAATCATAATTGTGTACATTGGTGCAATGATAGGGCAGAATGTGCTTCATATACAATCAGAAATATTTCGATCATACTGTTAGAGATAGCCTTCATGGCATTTTCTTGATCACTATATAAAGACATTGATACTCTACATTTAAGGTACATATATTTTTAAATTTTTTTTT